>DWDT01001462.1:0-15859 GCA_018245595.1 Microceris scylla | reverse complement strand
AACCTGTCTACCCACTACATAACAAATTCATCAACAGCAACAATACAAAGTAACATCGCGATGTTACATACCTACGTATTATACATTTTTCTAACGTTTTTCAAATATTTGTATTTTGAACAATATGTATTATCACCAATTTTTCTGTGCTTTCTGTACGTCATACATATATCACCAAAATTAATAGTGTTAGGATTGCTCGCAGACGTCAAAGGTGATGTGGATTTTGTGTAAAATAAGAAATATTGCTGTATCGTGTTATTTTCGTTGAAATGATTTTAATTTCTTAATTCCTAAATTCAATAATTAAGTCGTGGATTAATATTAAGAAATGTAGTTAAAAAGGAACAGTTGAATTTTTTCTTCTATTTCATATGAATCATATTCATAGTGGTACGTAATTATTATTGGTAGGTAGTGGTAGGTAATCATTATTATTATCAGTCTGTCTCAGTGCATTACCGGACATAGGCGTCCTCTAATGAGTCTAATCGCGAACTGTCCTTTCCTTGCCGCATTCTGCTTCTCCCAGAAGGTTTATACATATTGTAAGCCCACCTAGCCGGAAGACGTCATACACTACCTTTGCCAGCCGCGGTCTCCACTTCAGAACTCGTTCATTCCAACGGTTTTCGATTCCTCCGCAGATATGGCCAGCCCACTGCCAGTTGAGCTTGCAAATCCTTTGAGCAATTCTATTGGCTTAGGTTCGCTGTCAATGTTAATTGGAAATACAAAGTTTTAAATATAATTTTTCTTAGCCAATGGATTGACTTGAATGTATGTTAGTCATCTGATTGTTAAGTTGGTATGGTAATTATTACTATATAATTATATTCTGTAGAAAATAAACTTTTTTATGATGGCTCGACTGGTGGCTAGGAATCGTGGAATGCTTTTGTTACATAAACTCATCCGGAACAGAAATTATATTGTTTTATAGTTCCTGATGGGACACATCGGGAAATGAAACTACATACTACCTGATAAATAAAACATGAAATATAAAACAACAATGGCACCGTGGAACTCATGAAGCTAGTTGCACCGCGCAGTCGTAAGTGGCCACAATAAAGCTCTCGCTACATTAAGCTTCCGCTATTGCGCCGTTAGCGAGATAACGAGACCCAGTGCCCGCGCCACACATAATTTATACCGTCCGAGCTCGTTAAAAACTTATAAAGACGCACATTGTTAGTGAGGCCAATATTCGCGGTTTTCCAAGGATATACGACCGGTCTAACGACTCCTCGCCCAGTTCATGTGAACCATTGCGCAAACGACTCGCTCTAATAGCTATGAAAACGAAACCGCTGGACGTCCATCGATATGCAACTTGTTTTGCTTGAATCTGCATACTTTTTTGTTCTTGAAATATTAAAGTGCTTCTGGTATGTGTGTGCTTTGTGACGAGTTGTTTGAATGATTTTAGGAGGTGAAAAGGTATACCATGGTGTAGTAAGTAACCTTTGCGTTATTATAAAAATACTTGTATGATTCTTTTGGATCCTTAATTCGCTAGTTAGCTTAATAACTGTCACATTATTATAAAAATATCGTATCACTATCTACACTAAAAGGGATGTTGTGTTTGTTTAATGGCTTTAATTCAATTCAAAATAGAACTTCAGCAAGCTCGCGCGCTGGACTCTATTAAAAATATTAACAACTTTCTACATTTTTATACATCCGGTGGTAAAATCTGTGAAAGTGGTTATTGATTTTGTACAGAATAAGTGCATAAAAAACGCGTAATGGAAATTCCATGTGCTGATCCAATCTGCCGCGAAGCTTTTAGGCCGACTAGCCGAGTGTTTCGTTTTACACTTAGTTTATATGCGAGCAATTACTGCCTCTGCACGAAATGCAACGCCCTCGTTCCGTCGCTGTTTTAGTTTTCCATTTAGTTAAAACTCTTCTTCGTAGTAAATTAAACGTTCACAAAGCACTTACCGATCTTTTCAACAAATAGGAAAATTCTATCAAATATGGTTTATCGATCTCCGGTGATAAGTGATAAAGTTATGTTGTTCTGTGCTTTTCTTTATTTAAATTTCTTCGTTTTTGTGGTAATTTAATTTAATATGCAACATTAATAATTTTATTATTGTTACTTCATGAAAAATATTGCGTATAGATGTAATCGGACAGACGAATGCACACGTATCCTACAAAAAACAGGCAACATTTTTATAAATTTTATTTCATTTGAAATGGTGTTCTAAATCGTAGTTTTAAATAGTTACAAATTTTCATTTAGCGTTCTCAATCCGATGCCGCAGGGTGATTAATGCATTTCGCCTAAAGGTTACAGTCGAAATCTGTCGAAATCTGTCAAAAACTTATAACATTAAGGTTGATTTAGTTTCGAAAATATAATTAACTTAAAAGACCCTGGAACATCCTTTTTCTATGAAGATATCCATGCTCAGTGACTAATGTTGAAAATATGTTATTACTTATAAACATCATTTACATGTCAGTATGGTATATTTTACAAGAAACCAGTTACAATCTATTGCACATTAAAATAATTAATTTTAAAAAACGAATTGGGTATCTACCGAATATAAAAGATCCGGTTATTCAAATTAAAATTAAATTAAAATTATTTTTATCATCAGTTTATCTCACTCCATTAATGGATATATCCTAATGAGCGCTATTGCGCTCACCCCATTAAATTAACTTAAATAAATTATGGTACTTTTGAATAAATTAACAAGTGGCCTTATTACACATTAGTACCAAAAGGAACCCCTTAAGTTAACAGTTTAGCTTTAGACCAAAGGTTTTGCAATTGACTTGTTAAATAATGTAGTAAGGGCCAATTTTAGACCTTAGGCTGGTACGGTAGCAAATTATGGATTTCGGAGGATTAAGTGGTGCTATTTTAAGTCAACAACCTTTTGATTTTGGTTTTGTTGATAGATTGACTATGAATATTTTTCCAATTTTCCGCACAGAGGATTTCATACGACGCTTTTTCCGAATAGCTTTTTTGAACTTAACACTCTAATAGTAGACGAAGTATTATCATAACTTTACTTTTACGATATTAAGAGATGGTTCATAGACGTTGTGACAGTCACTTCACTATCTGTCATGTTTCACCGGTCTTATAGACTGTCATACATACATACATATCATCACGCCAGGTCCCTTGTGGGGTAGGCAGAGAGCAAGGAGTGCCAGACATCTCTATTCTTACACACTTGCCGTGCTTCGAGACTGTAGAACTTATAGACTGCCATTATGTGCGATGTTCATTATATACATATTATGTATAATAGTGTATATCTAAATGGTCAATGGGAATCTACTCGTATATCCAACTTAATACGACTATAGGATAGTACGAAGCGAGACACAGTTACTTTGGTACCTGTAGAGAGTTTAAATTGAAATGCCTCATGTGTCTGTGTATATACTATACTTTTGAGTTAGCTCGTGAACTCATGCCTTGCTGCTTAGTACCAGAAAAGTATGGCTATGATGCTTCCTTGAATACCAGGTATTATTTTTAGTTTTTGTCGTTTCCTGCATATTTTTTTCAGTCTCTGTTCCATGGTAGGAGGTACAAAATAAGTGGTGGAACACGAGAGTGACAATATCCATCTGGCTATCCCTTCAAGGAAATGCAGGCGTGATTTTCGGTTAGTTGTTTCTTAACTCATCAAATCATTTGCGAATTTCTTATAGGTTTTGAAAAAAAGTGTTTTCAAAAAACAGTTCAAGACGACAATTTAAAGTCGCTCGGATCGCTAATTAATTGAAATGTAATGTAATTTCATGAAATGTCATTAATTGAAATGTCATGTCATTCGTACGAATGTGTTCTGTATAACACTGTCAATGTCCACACGCCGGCGGAGGTGCGCGCGGTGTGTTCGCGACCGCGGCCGGCTGCGGGTTGTGTGGATCACGGACTAGCCTAAACACAAATCAACACCGATTCTCCATTTGTTAGACACGGGAATGTAATTATGGCCGGAACACTTGGCGGGGCGGGGACTGCAGTGCGGAGGCGCACGTCATTCAAGCTTTTAGTTCGGCACTCGACGACGATCGTTATTTCGTATCCATAATAGGTACTCGTTCCACAAAACATTGCCTTGTTGTTTTTCATGTGTTATTTATATGTAAATACTCATTACATTGCAAATATGATGATGAGCATATTGTATCTCCTATGATTTTTGTAACTCAAAGTTTTGCAAGTCATTGTTATAATAAGTTATAAGATGTAAGCTGAAACTAAGATTTACAAAATAAGTTAGTTTATAAGGTAAAAGTGAGGTTTAAGCTGATAATATTTAATTTACTTTTAAAATACAATTGACAAAATCCTTCATTTTCCATTAAAAAGCCATATTTAACTTTTAATCTAAATCGCATAAAGCAATTGCAAAATAAACGTATCGTGATAATGAAATCGTTTTCACGTGTAAGATAAAACGTTAATAGGGCAGTAAGTTAAATTAAAAAGTATGATTATGGCGTGCAAGCGAGGGCAGCGGTACCGGTCCGGTGCCGTGACACGAGTTAAACTAAATTAATAAACTTGCAGCAGTCTCGGGCTTTATTAAAAAACACTCATTAAAGCGGAGAAAAAGTAGGTAAAGTCGCCGGCGGGGACAGCGCCGCTAATTGCGCCGCCTTTATTGCTTAAATAAAGTTTTAGTGAGGGAACACAAGTTTTAATTAAAAATGTGAGAATAGTTTTTAATAAAGGACGGGCTCGCAGCGCGTATATTGCGAAACTTTAAGCGATACGCTTAGTACAGGAAGTCCGACGATATTGCGTCTTGCGCCCGGGCCTGCTCGGGCTGCGCCGCCCGCCCACAGCCCGCCGCGCCGAGTGCTTTCGTCGGCGACGCTGCTCTATATTGTTATCACTTATTAATTTCATGATGCGGTGATTACTTTGTTAAGTATATATAGCGTGCTCAGGATAAATGTAGCGTTTATCGAGTGTGTAACATTTTACATTTGTCGTTGGAAGTAAATTATTAATATGTACCTGCTGATAAATATTTTTAAATTTTCTATACGTTTCACACATTGATACAAGTGACAACTGGTATAAGTAACGAGAGAAACTAATAATGCTAGTGATTTACGCCCGCCCCTGTTATTACGACTCATGTGAAATGTAATTTCGGCATACTGCGTGTAGTGTACGCACACACGGAAGTATGTAAGTGTGCAATACGTTTAATAAAGGAGGGACGCGGAGTAAATCCTTCAATTTCGCCGGCACACAGCGGCGTATTCTCGTTAACCGGGGCAATAAGTTAAACGGGCGGGCCGGTGGCCGCGCGGCCGCCGCGCCATTTGCTCCAGGAAATTAAAAAAGATCTTGAGTCACTACGTCGAACCACGACTGTTTCTGTTTTATGACTGTTTCTTAAACACAATAACATTATTCGCATCATTTTGTAATATACAATATTAAACATTCACAAATCCAGGCAGGCGAAACACGTTAAGGCATAAAAGAAGCGCGTAACGTACAATTACCTTTATTACAAACAAAGTGAATGTATCTATCCACAACAATAATAGCTTTATGTTAAAAAGCTGTTGTTTTTTTCTGTAAAGCCCACATTTGAGCCAAAATGAACGAAAACTGGTTAACACAGCGGAATATTAATAAAATTTATTAAATTAAAAAAGCTCAACGTGTCAAATCTTTAGTTAGAAGGTTTAGAAGTTTCAGTACGTCTATAAACATTCAAAAATAATATATCGCTACTGTAAGCAATATGCAGATTAAGCACGTTTTTGTCTTGCAGCTAATTAAACGGTTACTCGGATGGAGGGCTGATGACGTCACATTGCGTAATGCTGAGCAAGAGCATGTAAGCTCCTTTGTTACACACTCTTATTGCATGGCTCGGCTGCACTACCAATTAGATGTTCGATGAAAGTGTAATCAGACGCTGGTCGGATCCGGGACGTAATTAAACGGCGCAGGCGAGAGTGATTTATTAATAGAAAAGCTCAAGCCGTAATGAAATACTGAGCGGACAATGGCGGCGAGGGCCGGGCCGTAGAAATTAAATTCTCAGAGACGGAGCAGCACCCTCATCGAACACACACTTGCCATTTCTTTGTGGCTCGCCAGCTGACCACCGGTTGCTTAATAATGCACTACTGAACCGATCCTATCTCCTTCGCCTCTAAACTTGTCGACTATCGGGAACAACGTACGGAGGAGTATAAATTTGTCGACGAGGGAATGTAAAGAAGATTGGTTTCTTACGAGGAGGGAGCCGAAAGGGGTGGAATTGAATTTAGGCCGGAATTCACTGCCGATAAAGTGTTACAGATACTCACGCCTGTATGAAGATTACACCTACAGCGATTTATCATAAGGTCCCATATTTACTCTACACTTAAATCCACGCAAATTATAATATTTGTAATAATAACACTACAATTAACGTTCATGATATTACTTAACAGATATTGAAGTCGAATTCTCTAAGTCAATATTGTAAGAGCTGAACTTGAAAAACAGCTTTGAAAGCGTACTTTGCAAATTAGTGAATTAAAATGTCCCGACCCCATCATTACATTAGAGTGTTGTTCCGTTCCACCCTCGGCCCGTACCCGGCGGCCGGCGGCTCGCTCGCCACTCGTCGGCTCATTCCGTCGCGGGCCTTCGTCGGGAGTGCTCCTACCAGTTTGTAACCTCCACGCGCAAACTTTACTCGAGCTCATTCATTCTTCCCGTAGCTCGCGTCAAAAACGTCTAAAATGTTATAAATTATTGCCGCGTAAACTATCGTGCTGTACATTCTGTATGAAAAAGTAGCGGACTATATATTCTAATAGGAAGTGATAAAGACCATAAATTTAACAAATAGTGACTATGAAAGTGGGAGACTTAGTTTAGTGCTTCAGCAACGCTGCTGTGAAATTGCTGTGTGATACAGGACAATATTAGAATTAACTGTTTCCGGTGACTTGTGACAGCTGAATCGACATCGTACGAAGTGTTAGAGGTGGTTGAGGAGTGTTGTTGTTCAGGTGCGTAATTCTTTTAAAATACATTTCATTTCATTTTTCTATTCTTACAATCAAGCTAACAAGCTAAATAGTATTATTTTACAAAAGTATATTATTTTCGTATCCTAATAATTTGTGTACAGCTTCGCAGCGATGATAATTAACTTAGTAAAGTAATTATAGGCGAAGTAGTCTGCCAGTCTAATTAGAGATAGTAATCATTTACAAGGGAAATATTAATTGCTAAAGGAAATTCTGTGTTCATAGGTTTCTAACTGGAAGAACTAATATGTTTTTATACATGTCTAAGTTTATTTACGTTTAAAGACACTTATTTATCGTGTTGTAATAATTTGTATGTTTGTGTCTGTCATGTATAATTAATGAACATGAGTTGAACGCTATTTACCTATTAATAGATTCTCTACACTATAAGATTATTTCATATTATATATGGGTGATACATGGTGTATAAGGTTTAATACTCGTATTAATGTTTTTATACAATATACCTGAATATATATTTGTTGCCATTCATTTGACAGCGATACAATAACGTCGCTTAGACAAACAATACCAGATTTCTCTGTAGAGCTCCTCGGGTACAGCTGAAATGTTTTACTAAATAAATAAACTCATTTGTCTTTCTTTATAAAAACATAATGTGATATCTAATCCTATAAGTAATTTAATATACGTATATGCATTTATTATAAAGTATACATATTATTCAGTGTATTTCTAGTTATACACTTCATAATATTATGTATACTTTATAAAAATATCCATATATGCAGGTACTCTCGTGTGGCGTCGATTATGGGAGGCCTTTGCCCAGCAGTGGGCATCTACATAGAGGATGACGATGATGATGTTGATGTACTTTGTACATATTTTAAAGGCATTCATTTCGATCAATAATTTCTGTGTGTATTATAGTAATATTTAAATTACTATTATTAGTATCGATGACGCCAATATATACAATAATATGTTAAAACATAATAAATTATGAAATGTGATACTAATATGTAAATTTTTATATCTAAAGTAAATGTGGGCAATTTGTTCGACTTCTCGTAGCTATGAAAATTCTCTTTCAGGCTCATAGTTATTTCCACAGAAAGCTATACGACGGTATTTTTTTCCACCACTGCACTGCCGCTGGGAAATAAACGTTGGTTTGTACGATATGTTGTAATATTACGTATGTAGATACGAGTTCGCTTTAGAGAAAAAAAAAAGAAATATTATAGTGGATTTGTTCCTGGTGTATGTCACTAGGGTCACCACCTATTCCATGGTGGAACGTAAACGTAACTGGTAAAACGTGGGAGGGTTCTACACTCCTTTGCCTATCCCTTTGGGGATTATAGCCTGTTGAAATACACGTTAATTAATAAATAGTTAGAAAAATAAAATAGCAACTGACCCGGTAATCGAACCTAGGACCTCTTCATCGATCGTGGTAAAATATATCGATTTATATTACCGCTAAAATGTTCGTGGACCATGGCATGATAAAAACTTAGCCCAATACTGCCTATTTACCAAACGTTGAGAATGCTACACTTTAGAACCTGGAGAACCTAATAAAACAAAAAATTTTGCGCCGTGTGGCTTTGTCTATATACTTTGAAACACGGGTGATTTACGAATTGGTTATTATGGGTGCTAGGTTTAATTAAGTAAATTAGTTAAGATATTTAGATAAGATTTAAATAAATTGATCACTTGTCCGCATTCCACTTCCACGCGATCGCTTGTCCACAATTTCCGCTTTTCTGTCCACGAGCTTCGTTGTTTAGTAAGTGCCAGACTCACTCCAAGTGCGAGGCATACAAAGATATGTTAACGACTACCTTGAAGTACTGAAGTACCTTGAAGTCATAAAAGAGGTAATGAACCCAGCTAATTAAACACCTCATAACGTGTACCGCGAACAAGAGACGCGTTGTAAGACAACATGGTGCACGTGAGGCATTTGTGAGGTTTCATATGCGTCTTCATGAACGCGCATAATGATGCATCAGGGCCTGCCTACCGCCTGTTGTTTTAATTTTTGTTAATGAGTATTCCGCCCTTATAGATACCGCATCTCCCTTTGCAAGTTTAATTTCATTTTTATGGTTAGGTATATTGTTTTAAATAACATTTAATAATGGCTGCTAAGAAATTATGTTGAGGCACTAAAGTGAATTAACATTTACGTCAGTGTGAAAACATTTTATAAAGACTACATTTTTGCAAATATTAAAAACAAATAACAAAAAATATATATATAAGTATTATTACAAATATTTAGTACCATTTTGGTCATAAATTAACTATTTATTATTAAATAGGAGTAATAAGGAATTTTTTTTTTTAAATAAAACGTTCGATAAGGTAGGTACACTTCATACCATATCCGCATTGTATGTACATGTTTTACACTACCATTATACGCCTAGTAATTTCCATGACTGTACCAAAGTTACTGCTTATTAAGTGATAAGATCAGTAATTAAAAGTTCACATGAATTAATTAAAATGCGACACATAAAATAATTATAATAAGCATTACATTGCAGTAATTAAATGATAATAAAGTTAATGAACTTACTGTTTAATAAGATAAGTTTTTGTTTTATGGGCGTGTTAATTAGTTATTATAACAGTAACAATTTCAGGGGACATTACGATAAATTTAAAAAGCCCTAGAACAAAGGCAACAAAACGGTGGATAATTTAAATGTATGTTTTCAGTTTCAATATTTCTTTTTTCACTTACATTTTTTTCTACGTAGCAGATGATTTTAAAGTCAGTGCGCAAGCGCATAGGACTGGTTTAACACGCGAATAAGAATAAATGTATATGTACGAGTATGATAAACTAACAGTAGGTACCTATAGTAGATAAACTAAATATTTTAAATACTAAATTTTAAATTATGTCGAACAGTCGTTTGTTCTTCATTAAAATTAATATTTAGATCTTGTAAATATTACAATCATTTCCGGATGTAAATCATTACTAAATTACAATGACGATGTACAAAGAGGGCTATGCATTGTGTCCCAATTTAATTGATTTCATTAACTAAGCTTCGCCTATAATTGAAAGTAGACAGTTTCTGTACAAGAGAGGGTAAGGTAATTACAAGATCCAATTTAGAATTGCCAACTCTACACTTTGCTGTTAGTTTGAAACAAAAGCTTAATTAATTAAGTCGAGAACAATTAAGTTCACTGCCGTAATATTCTCAGCAATTACGTGGAATTCGATGTATTTTGTAGTCGTCGGTAATTACCGACGAGACTGGAATCAGATTGTATCCGACACTAATACAGCACACATCCATTAATTAAACAGTGAATACAAACAGCGGACTAATTGGAAAATCTAATCGCTAATTTATTATCGTGACTAGGACAGGGTACTTTTATGTTCTTGTTTTATGATAACTCTTAAACATTATAATAAACATAATCAATAAAATGTGAAGAGTTAGTTAAGTGCTTTGGGTTTCTCTCTATTACGAATGGATTGTATGGAGTGGTCGCGGAGCTGTGGCACTTGACGCGGAGAGGGTTGCGGGTGTCAATTTAGGGTTATGGAAGAGATAAATCCGAAGTGTACGAGTATTGGGTTATGGAGTCCAGTGAGCAGACAGCGGCAGTGGCCCGGCGGCCGCAGCGTGTAACGAGACAGATTTCCGGGCGTATCCTTCCAATTAGCGCGTCGCGGGCTCGGCGCGGCGCACGGGCGGAGGCTGGACAGCGCTGGCTGCGCGCGCTCGTTACGCTCCCGCCTCGTTAGGAGAATTGTTTGTTCGAGTATGTAAAAATGTGTTTATTTGCACGTACGCTCCGGGCTAAAAAAATATATGAAAAGACCCTTTTAAGACTTTTAATGATTTCCCGGCAAAGGGAAATTGGGTTAGTTATTTTCTTCGGGGTTGCCCCTCGTTAAGTTTTAATGGGGTAGCTAGCTACGACGTAATCAAACGTGCTTATTTAAGTTAACGACGCTTACAGGTCTGTACTTTGTTGTCAATTGAAGTTACTTAAAGGCAACTTCTGCTTGTTAGGCATAAGTTAAAAGACTCGGCCCACTCGTTACCAGGTTACAGAAGTTAATGATTTGTACTCGAGAATACTTTGCTATTTTCCAAGTCGTAAATAATGCACGCGGGACATTCGTACAAAGTATGCCACTTACTAAGCAACATGTTAATCAACAACAAGTTAGAAACACAGGGCTTCCGGTGCGCTCGGTGCCGAGTCCCTGTATAGGCAGAACGCCTAATTAATCTTCAGTAAAATGTCGACGCTGCTTGTTTTTGCCAGGAACTCGGCTCATTAGAGCGACGAGGCATGTTGATTACATTCTGCAGCGCTTATTAGCGCAAACTCTCATTAGGGGCCACTATTGTTGTAATTAAACAACGAGCAACATCGGCACAGATCGCGGTGCTACAATCGACACGAAATAGCCTCTATTCAGTCGGAATACCGATTACGGTTAGTCGGCGACTGCTGCTCTATAAAATTGTGGAAATTTAATTAACAACTCAATAGTTACAGAGAACGAGGGGTTCTTGCGGTGTCTGACATGATTCCATTGTTATCTGCATCGGTGTAAAAAATTGAGGTTTGTTTAGAAGTGGCTTACACAATTACGTGAAGGTACTCGGTTCCGGCGGCAGTACGTCGTCGGGTGGCGGGCGTGAGTTTAATTGGACAAGCGGGGGAGCGGGGCGCGAGTCCGCACGGCGGGTGTACCGTGCCCCCCTAACACTTCTAATTGGCTCGCCAACACTAACAGGAGCGCTTTTCTCTAAAATGTTTACTCATCATCATTACTTATAATAGGGCCTGATTCCTCGAGACCACCTGCCCGCTGCGGATTACATTTTACGCTCATTTACAACCTTCGACAGTTTAATTCGTAAAGTATATTATATATGATTATATTAAAAAATAGATTTGTACGATAAATATTATTCCAAATTCGAATTTTCGTGTCTTCAATTTTAAACTTTTAAAATTATAAATACTCTCTACTGATGCTAATGATGGGGATATTGACAATAAAATAATATTATAATTTGGGCATTGCACCACTGAGCTATTTAATGAATCTGGCTAAATTAATATTTTCATAACATTAATAGTAAATATATTATATTTTTATTAAGAATATGTGTTCAATATTACGCTAGTAACAATTAGTTGAAGTTTCCTGATACGACTCTTAAAAAAATTTTTAAATATTGTGCCAGCCCTATCGGTGCAGTAGTTGCCTAACCGCTAATTAAGATACCAATCACCAATTAAACTTGTATATTTTACAGTTAATAACACATGTATGTAGGTATGTATAGATAAATTAACATGAACGTGTAATGAGCACACTACGAAGGAATCAAAGTAATAGGGAAATTTGTTTTTAATTTTTGGAGACAAAAGTGTGTACCTACATGATATTTATTTAAAATAATTTTACGATTTTTCTATACATTTGACTAATGGTTTATGTCAATATAGCTTTATATGCTATATATTTATGCCTAAAGTACTTCATATTTTCATAATATTACGATTATGTTGCTGTCCAAAATATGACTCGTAAGAAATATATAGTTTAAAGGAAAGGTTGGTGCAAAATATTAATTAAGACAATAAATACATCTAGACATACTTTATGAAACTTGTATGGTACGTATTTGTTACGAACATGTTCATAATTATGTTAGGAAAATGCGGTTTAAAGTAGTAACAGTAATCGTTTAGTAGTTTAAAATCCCGCGACTCCTAGACTCCTCCGGGTCCTAAGTTGAAATCCTGGCGCGCATAATTATACAAAAAAAACGTAACTTCACGCCTGTAATCCCCGAAGAGGTAGGCAGAGGAGTGCAGAACACTCCCACGTTTCACCGGTTAGGTTTACGTCTTACTATGGAACAGGTGGTGAGCCCATTGCCACGCATCAGGCACATATCCAGATTCCGAACCACTACTAGAAAATCTACATTAGAAAATTTTTGTAGTGTTTGACCCTTGCATCGAACTTCGGACCTCCCGATCGGCAGTCGCACTTGCATCCAACGCGACCAACGAGGCAGTCAATTAATTAATTATACAATGTACGTATATTATTTAATGACAATAACCTCTCGTCCTAATCGATGGGACATATAACATAAGAGGTGAAATGTAGGAGTACCCTACTCAGTTGGATAAATACAGGTGTGATGTTACGTAAATAAATAAACAAATCAAAAATGTTACTTGAATGTTATATTTTTGTATAAGTTCACGGACGTGCTTACAGCGGGCGACGGGTTCAGATTTAGAGTGTTGCAGCGTCGGACGCCGCGCCCGCCGCGCCGGATATAAGCGGCTACTTAATTTCCGCGCTTTCAATGATCGTTTTATATTCATCTGGTTGTCTACTTACTCATCTAAATTTGAAATATACATAAGATATTTAAATTAACAATTTTTAACAAGTACGCGTCTTGGTAATCGTAGCGTAGGACGCCCTCCAGCTAGGTGGAGTGACGATATATGCGAAGTGGCTGGCAGTGGTTAGATTCGAAAGCTGAAGATCGAGGCTATTAGAAGGGCCTATGTCCAAGAGTGGACGGGAATAGGCTGATGATAATAATATATATAGGTACATACTCGTAAAATGAAATATTTAGGTCGATGCCCAATATAAATTAATAAATAACCCTTTTAGATTTCTGATTTCTATGAGGATATGCGAAATGATATTAGAATACTTGCTTGTTATATTTTCATGTCTTATTATCATCATTTTTATAAAGTATCGCTTGAAATATACGATATACTAATGCATAGTTTAAATAAACCGTTGAGTGACATACAGGATCTAGTTGTATCCATACCACAGATGTGTTTACTGTGGGACGCGCCGGGCCCCAGTGTTGCGTTGAACAGCGCCGACAAGCTGAACACTTCACCGCCGGATATAAGCAGCTATTTAATTTCCGCGCGTTCAATGATCGTTTTATATACGTTTAGTCACACATGTACATGGTGGGAACCTGTATGTATATTCCATGCCTTTACTTGCAATGTTGAAAGCGCTGCAATACATAAAACAAACATTATTGGTAAGATACATTAGTTTAGGAAACGGTGATAAAAACAACTTTACAAAGAAGCAAAGTATGTATATCCGCCAAACCAAATTAAATAGATTAAGTTCAGCACTGAGTTATTTCGATAACTCTAACAGTTTCCCGTTCCCTTAATTTTGCATACAACACTTTCCTGGGCGAACTTTCAGACAGTCTTATGTTTTGAGTGACAAATCCAATTTTATTCTCGACTGCCCCTCCGCCCCTCCCCCGGACCGATCAGACCTTATCCAAATTGGATCTTGAATAATAAAGAATCGGGGCGATTGGATTTTATTCCTTAAATTCAATTAGCACACAAGGGTCGTGTGTGTGACTGCAGACGAAAGATAGAGGCACATTATCGTATTAAAAGGGATCTTAGGATTTTATTTCGTTGAGAGCGAAACTTTCGATAGTAGAAACAGAAACATTCAATAGGCGTGGAAAAGGCGCGCTTCGAGTTATATTGAAACTTCGTAACAAAATAATTTAAGGGACATTCAAAAGAATACTCATTCTTTCAAACAAATTGGTAAACAAAATTATATGTAAGTAAATAATGAAATCAAAATGAAAATTAATTGAAAATTTGAAATGATTAAACATTGTAAATAATATTGTACGCAGCCTCCCGTGTCACAGACTTAAAAAAATATCCAAATCCAAATTTAGGCCAGAATTAGTTAGCCCGTTTGTGGGGTCTCCTTGAACATAATTAACGGTACCAGTTGACTGGATCAGTGATTAATACGGCCCAAAGAGAGCGCTAAAGCCATATCTTGAACTGAGGTACTTGATAATATAAAACCACCTAATCCAAACTCGGAGGCTGATTTACAAACTTCCGTGATAATCAACATTATCTATTTAGGTACAATTAACATATTGAAATTAATGTAACCGGTGTTATATTTCTTCCATGTTGTAACCGCTATAACTGAGAGGCTTAGATATAGTAATACTAGATAATAATTTAAATAAGTCGTATTCAAACCACTTATCATTTGTCAAGATTTTAACACGCGATTAAGCTGCGTCGACGCCGCCATATTACGCAGTTTCCGAGTATTTATGTTCTTATCATCACCGCGACGTCGTCCTCTAACTGAAACGGAAGAGCTAAGGTATTTAACTGGAAATAAAACAGTTATGATTAATTCATTTATCAATAACGCAGCTAACTATAATACATCTCGCACCCTTTATGAGCTAATTGCATTATCAATATACAGTACAATATCTAACAGTGTTGTCACAATATTTTCTAAGTAAAACTTCTTTGCGGGCGGATTAAATATTTTTCAAGCGTTACGAATATTTGAGATCACGTAACTTGAAAATATCGTAAGCGATCGGCAGAACGCGTGACTTACGCGTTTGCTGGAATTGCACTTGACGGAAAGAAAAACATTTTTAACTATTTTTTTTCTGTTATGTTGTTACAATATGTATGAAATTTTTGCACTATGATTATTATTTAATTGGGGATATTTTTGTTTAGTGTTTCACCCTACTCCAAAAATTATATATTTATTAATTGTTCAAATAAAAATTCAAATAAACCTTAAAAGCAGACAAACACAGCTGTTGCTGATACCTCTTCAGTAACCTTCGGGTATGGTTTTTATTGAGCAGGCATAAAGGCTTATTCAGATATACATGAAATTCTCGACATTTGCGGATAACGAGAAATATCACCTGAAATA
>DWDT01001461.1:0-15861 GCA_018245595.1 Microceris scylla | reverse complement strand
GCAAATATATTTAAAAATTCATTATTGGGGGCCTCTATGTAGGTACGAAAGAGAACCCAACACAATGTTTTTCATTTGGTCTGTTTGTCTGTATGTTTATGCACGCTAATCTCAGAAACGGCTTATCTGATTTGAATGTAGTTTTCAGGATTATATTGTGATTGGCTTCACTTAATATTTAGTATATTTTTCATTTAAATCGGTTAAGAAATGAAGAAATTATGTCAATTTATGTCAATCATCACGTATAGGTTAGGTTATGTCAGGTTAGGTTAGCCCGTACGACATCGCGGGCACAACTAGTAATGAAAAAAGTACGAAAATCAATTATTTATTTGGCAAATATTCTTCATTTAGCATATAAGTAATTAGTGAAACATTCGTCATAAATAAACCAATACTATCAAATGTTTTGGTTTAAAATTAAATGCCAACTTATTTGGGCAATTATGTATATATTGCCAAACTATTTATGTTACTAAGGAATATGATTTTAATAATAATATTGAATGATAACGAAATAGTTTACCATACGAAAACTGTTAGTTTTAGGTATGCAAAGTAGACGTGTACATTTAATCAACGAAACGTGAAAGCATATATGAATCGTAATTTATTCCCAGCGAAAAACGTTGCTGAAGTAGGACATTAATTTGAAACATTTCTTACTGTGACATTTTGTAATTTGTACTTTATACATTCAGACATAAAGTTTCATATTGGTATTTGAAATTTATACGTATTATAATTTTCAAAGCGGGTGAAAGAATGGGAGTCACGCACACTACTCTTGACTGTGTAACCCGGTCATGGTGGGTATTATTGAGAAATAGTAAGTATATTAATAAATAACAAATGTACCGAGCCTGTTTACGTTTCTGTATACCAAATATTTTTATACTCAAACAATGTTGAATTTCTGCTTTGGTTAAGAGCCAGTGAAAAATGCAGATATTAGTTTTTTTAAGTAAAGAAAGCACATAGACAGTAATCACATATGGCTAGTGCCGCCCACGAACACTTGCAATAGATCACGAACAGAGCTGTAGTAATAAGACTATTAATGTCAATTAGTTAACTTAGATACGTAGTGAAATTGGTAGAAGGACTGCAGAAATAGGCACTGTTTATGTCATTTATCCGTATAGTTAGTACATGTTGGTGAGAGTACAGTTAGCATTTCTCTTAGTCGATGCTGATACAGAAGTGTTGCAAATCCTAAGAACTATAATGGTCTTGTACGGTACACTCGTAAATGAGGACTGAAGTTACACCCTTCAGACCATCACACAGTTGGCGTAGCGGTGGTACCGTCCTGGGCGAACCGTATGCATATTCTACCACAGTTTTTGTGCCTAAATGTGATGGGGAGGTAAAATTTTCTATGAATATTTTTCATAATGCGATCTCTAAAAACATTTTCAGAACTAAGAAGTAGAATTTTCTGTAAATTGATCCCTGTGCTAGTCACGGGGTCCAATTGTGAATAGAATAAATTCAGAGATGCACTTATATTATCACAAAAAATCATCAAAATGGAACCAGTCCCTTAGCACAAGTTCAGTACCAAACACACGTAAAAAAGTATTATTATATAGTATATTATACAGTTACAAACTTAACTAAAGTTCGATTTTTACAAACGCATATCGGGCTGGAAATAATTAGTCAAAAGAAATCAAGGTTTTCTAGATTAACCAACGGGCACAAAGGAGACCTCGAAAATTGGGATATATTAGATTTGTTCATTACTAAGTCCAAATACAAACGTAATAACAAACATAAGAAAATACAGGCGAATTGAAATCCTCATTATTTGAAATCCGTCAAAATTACTGTTTTTTCATTTCATTAAACGCCAGGTGATATATAATTAAATTTTTATAGGAATATGCCAAACTAGTTCAAATATAATTAAGTCTTTATACTAATATGCCACATACTTAAACTTACTTACTTACTTAAAATCGAAATAAATAATCAACGACGTGGCAAGTACCATCGATAATCATTTAATTACCGTTCAATAAAATATTAAGCAGCAAGCTAACAATTCAATTGATTTTCTTAATGACAATCGTCACTACCCATCGCGAATCACGTGTTAGAATGTCAAACACAAAATGTCCAGATAATCAAGTAATTCTTTTTAGTATTATTTGTAGAATTTTACATTTGTAGAAGCTCAATTAAGCATAAATAAAGTATAACATTTAAATACACTTCATACGAGAAGCAAACCTGACCCTTATCGTCGTATAAGTACAGGGCTTAATCCACAGAGAATAACTTCACATAAAGGTATAAGGTTTAGTAAGTATGTAAATTTATATAAGTATTATAATTACCTATGAAAAATTTGAGGAGAAACGTATACGGTGTAATTTTAAGGATATTAATATGACAGTTTTATCCAGTTAAGTATTCATTAAGCGTTAACAACCCGTTTACTTATTGCTTAGGCAAAACACTATACCATCCCATCCCTTTCTCAACTGTACTATAAACCTTATTAATAAATCTAGGATTCCAAAAAAAGCTTATCGTAAAATTCCGTCGATATTTAAGATTCCGGAATACGAAAGGGTTCGAAAAGTACGACAATAATTTAAATGTACATTTACAAAACACAATACACTTATTAGAAATCATAGGTTTCACAATTGAACTCTTGTTTTAATATATTTGTATGTTTCAAATTATTCGTCAGTGAGATTTTTATTTATTCTTTGTGTTGAATATAAGTGGTTTTGATCATAGCTAAAAGAATAGAGACAGTGTTGTCGTTCGTCCAAAAATGACCTGAAGTATCCGTACTCGTACCTCCACATATTCTCTAGGCTCCCACAATCACTTTGTTTTTAAAAACGCATTTGGGATCTGACTTTCATGTTGTTCTTTCTTTTTTTCTGCAAACAAGAGTACTCAATGCACATAGCCATATATGAGTATTCACAAGGTCTAGCAGTCTAAAATTCTCATTTTGCAATAAAAAATGTGAAGATTGTTACATTTACATACGTCTACCTTAACGCTGACAGCATTTCCACGGTCATTTTCTAGTCATTCTTTTTGAATTAGCGTTGACGTCTGATATTAGATAGTATGCGTAGACACAGAATACGGTGTGCCAAATATTTCTTTCCTAAATATCAAATTAACGATGTACTGATGTTACCTAAACCTATTCCATTATGCCTCAGCGTAGTGTGAATGACGTAAAGTAATGACGTTCTACGACCAATCCATTCTCTCGATCAAGAGCCTCTAACCACTTGATTTCACGTGACTTTCGACTTTGAGTCGCCAGAAAATTTTATCCGAACGTCGGTGAGTAACTCGTAATAGCTTGTGTTTTTGTGGCATGTCTGCCCCAGACGTTCTTGTGACAAAAACGTTTTTTTTCGTCGCCATTTCTGTTATCTCCCTAAAAAGCGTGTAACGTGATAAATGTTTTACCCCAATTTCATTCTACGAGACTGGTATATGGTGATGATTGCGTGTTATTTGTTTAAAGTTTCATTTAGTGTGTAACACTTTTTAAAATCGTAAAAAATATACATCGTAATATAAAAAAATATCCAATGAGAACTCCTCAGCACACGCGTACATGAAACTGATCAATGAAACTAAAATGTGTCACAAGTACTCCAAATTTAATTAAATACCGAAATGCTTTTGGACTACTCTCGAATAAAATACTAAGCACTAACTGTAGGTGATTAAAATATTACACTGTTTGCATTAGAATACAGTTATAGGTATATTAAGCGTCTTATTGCACTGAAATAAAATATTAATCAAAAACAAAAAGCAATTCTTGAAATGGTGCACTCAATATTAAACAGTGAAATTTGGTTAGCTGACGCCAAAAGGGTACCAACCTGACAGTTCAGTTTCCTTCACTCAGACGAAGAGTGGCTAAAGATGTTTTTATTTAAGGGAAAGGAATTAGCCATTATAATCTTATTACATTGGGTTAACGGTTGCCGGTCCTTGCATTATACTCGAGGTAGCCATCTCAGTCCTCGTAGAAATTAATGTGTCATTGACTGACAGCGAACAAGACAGAAGTAACAGGAATATGTACTTACTTACCAGAATAATGATACCAACAGATTCTATTTTGGTAGCGCGATTACTAATTTAGGACTAATTTCAATCTTTTTAAAAAAATATAGTAACTGGATTGACACTAACACTCCTACTCTTATACTTCCGTTTGAGGTATTTCTTGCTAATTGCCTGGCACCCGCTCGCTTTTCATTCTCTTCATGTAACAAGAGTTAACGTTTGTTAATCTTAAATTTAAAAAAAAACACGCCCATTTTATCATAAGCTAGCGACAAAATAGCGCTGTGGTAATCAGATTTCTTATAAACCACTGCTATAATAAAATTGAAGTTACGAATGTTTAACATACTTCGGCTTTCTACATATTTGACATCAGGTGTTTAATATGTCACATATTATATTATTGTGACATCCTGTTCCTAACGTGAAAAGCGATATTGTGGCAGGCCACGATATGCCATTATGGTGTCATGGCGTTCTCGTTTCGCATACACTACGGCAGAATACGATTCACAAATGTATATATTCATAGTACATTTCAACTGTTGTGTTATATATATATTTATATATTATTTATTTACCGCATATATACCCGTATTATTTTGGTATAAAGTAAACTAAACTCAAACAACTTTTATCGCAGCCCAGAGAACGAATTAGATAAAGTTAAATAGGATACACTTTTCAAATGCTTTTAATAAAGTTTAAGATAATATTGTGCTAATGGTATGGATGGATGTATGGATTCGAATTTTTCCTTCGGTTTATTCAGCGACATCGCACTTTTCAGGACTGAAAAGAGCTTGTCTATTTCGACAGAAGCTAATATTTTCTATCCTCGATCAACCTTAAATCTGACTTCCAGCAATGCTACCCGCATTGCGCTATTACTTTATTAAATCTGTTATAACTAATGCTACATTTGTTTTCTACCTGTTATCGTTCCTCTTCTCCTCCTGTTGAATACGAGCCTTCTCTAAGAACGACAGGGCTAAGGCCACAGTCATAACCATATAAGTCATGTAAGATACATATTGCGTGGGGATTTCGTTAGTATGCTAGAAGGATATTACAAAAAATAATTAAATTCATTGACTTTGTTTTATCTGACTGAGTTAAAAAAGTAATTCACCGGTTATATGTTACTACGTCTCTTAAATATGCCTATATTACTTTTATAATGTGTCATCATTAATAATCTTAAAATTTCATTTCCTTACCTTCTAAACAGACAAGTGGTTTCTTTTACTGTGGTACATCCCTCTGAAACACCATCCCTAAACATGGTAACAACCATCCATAAATTAGCTAATATTGTCACATGTAATAATTTTGCACGTGAAAATTTCTTGAGGCCACAGTGCACTAAGCTGAAAAAGACGGAATTGGCAAACATCACGTCATGTTTTTATCTAACATTTATACATTTTCTTACGATGTTTTCCGTTAGCGGTAGGTATATTAATTGATATATTATTTTACTTTTAAATACGTACATATATTTTTATATGTATAATGTAATCTCCCGTTTTTCCACAATCTTACCAGACGCTAAGTGAGGTACAAGTCCGTAGACGCTGACTCAGAATTTGCCTATTCTCGTTCGTCTTGAATAATTTGAAGTTTTACACGCCAGGAAACAGTCGCTGTGAAAGTGTGAAGTTAAAAGTTAAAGTCATCGGTGCATACCGAGATTTGTACACGAGACACACAAAATGGAACGCAAAATCCAAACCACAGTTACCGTGTGTAAGCAAATATACAGATATATGATTTTATTAATAGATTTATTTTGCGATTCATTACATGTTACCCAAGACACACAAAATGGAACGCAAAATACAAACCATAGTTATTGTGGTAAACAAATATACAGATATATGATTTTATTAATAGATTTATTTTGCGATTTATTACATTTTTGGGTCTTAAGTCTTGTCACAGTATGTTAACAGTAAATACCCTTTTATAAATCACACAAGGGTGACTGTCAGTGACTCGCATTGACCTTTGTTCTTCATTGTATATTTTGGCAAAGGTAATGAATGATGCAGTAAGGATTAAATGATATGTCGAATGATGAGCACTTTCCCGTTGCGAGTCTTATATTATCATAAAATATTCCAAATCCATTTAAGCGCAATTTTTCCTTCCAGCTTACTTAGCCGAAAATATTGTTATAGCAAAGTGTCGAGTGGGCGATTTTTTAAGTAATGGGTCAGCACTTTGCTCAAGGTTTGTACAGAATAAACTGTAAAAATATTGATGTTTTTACCTCTACTTTGTTTACCAAGATTTGGTATATATTTACAGTTGTCAATTTTAATGGTCAACGTTATGCTATATGCAAAGAGTCGGTATCTCCAACATGTTTGTAAATTGCAAGCAAAAGTTGTAAAGGTCACCAACTCTTCGTGTGGAAGAATCTTGTATGAACGACCTTTAGCGACGAATATTCATGTGGGTGTGTAGTTCTAAGGGCATGTTAAAAATATATTCGGTGTTTTTATCCTTATAATAATTATTCTCTGATAATTATAATTATTACAATGATAAAAACCAAACAAAATGTATCTTTATTGAGTACTTCGTTTAGTTATGTAATGGTTGTTAGCGACTACTCAGCAAGAGGTTCGGGATTCGGTCCTCGGGTCGGACAAAGTACTATTCAATTGCTCTACCATGAAGTTTGCCGTAGTAGACATAAGTCTGGATATGTAACCACTGCACTTGAGGATTCATCTCCTTTAACTGGACTCCTCAGCCTGCCTCTTTATGAAGAGAGGTCCGACGTTATAAAAGTCAATGCATTCTGTCTAAAAATATCCAACACCTGGTGGACTCTCCTCCAAGCTTTACGGAGTTGCAGGAGAGGCGCTTGCCTAGATTATACATATATATTTATTTCTATATTAATGTGATAAAGTTCAGTGTCTTGTGTGATTGTTCCGGGTAATTTCTGAAATTACCAGTCATATTTGGAAAATTCCTTTTGTATATTGTACTTAGATTTATGAGAAATTCTATAGGCTACGTTGAATAGTGCTGCAAATGTGAGATAGTATTAATTAATAGTGATATCTCTAAAGCAAGTCAAAATAAAAAGCGCTACTGAAACGCTTTATTTGACTGCGCTTGCGTAAATGTTAGTAATATGTAAACACAATCTACTTAATACAAAAATATTGGTTTTTAGTCTAGGTAGTTAGTTAGGTCTAGAAAAAAATTTTAGACGCCATATACCTACGAATAGTCTTTATGATAAGCACTACCTACCAATGAGTAAATATATAATCTAATATGTAAAGTGCGACTGCCGTGTATGTGCGACAGCCGATCGGGTGGTCCCGGGTTCGATTCCCAGGTCGAACACTACAAAATTTTGTAATTTAGATTTTCTAGTAGTGGTTCGGAGCCTGGATATGTCCCCGATGCATGGCAATAGGCTCACCACCTATTCCATAGTGGGTTAATGTAATGTACGAGTATATATTACTAGCATATTTAGCCGCTTGAAGAGTTATAATCAATGGCTATAAAGTTTTACTTGGGAAATATTTAAATATTTACATAATGTTGCATAGCAAGTTATACGAAAGCAAAAAAAAAATTATTTGATCTTATCTGTTGTCGAAAATAAATAACTTCAACGGACTGAGCTATAGAACGCAGATAATTTCTTTCGTAGGTTCGGGGTTAGAGTTCGACAACATTCAGGTTTTGTCCACACGATACCAAGTAAATTGTAATGACGTACAGAGATCAAAGTTTGAGATCGTTCGTGAGTTCGTACTATGATGCTTATATAATTAACGTATCCTATCATACACGTAATACATTTATGAACTATGTTTTGTCAGTACGTCCTGGTCGTCGTATGGGTAACCTGCACCTTACAATTCTCTACAATATTATCTAAAGGGTATAAAGTAGTTCAAATAGAACTTGGCTAGCGTGGCGCGCTAAAGCCATAACCTTCACCATGCACAGAGACGACTCCTGTGCAGCAATGAAACATCAGTGATTGTAATGATCACTTGTCAGTACAATAAAGAAATTATATAATCTGTTAAGAAATTGAAGCTGTCCGGAAAAGCACTCTTTATTTAAATGCAAAACCCGTGTAAACAAAATGTTTAAATTTAAATACCACTTTAAAATATAAAACTGTAGAATGAAAGCACACCATTAATTACTTAATGATGTTCTGTTGAATAATGTATTTTTATCAGTTGAAGCCTTTTTGTAACGTAGGTAACGAAAATAAAATTTCCCCCTCATAGAGCGTAAGTTTTAATTAATTGAAATAGTAGTTGTAGTCATAGTATGGTAATGCTAGGTACATGAATACAACGTAGGTATATATGTATATACGTGCAAAATGCACGAGCGCCCAGCTTTCGTACGTCGAGTTTAATTGTGTCAAAGTAGTAGAATCAGCGTTGTGGGATTGTTCCATCGCTGTCTGTTGCCGGCGACGACGGTAACAATTTCGAATTGAACTGTTTTTGAGTTGTTTTAGTTGTCTAAATGTCAAATAGTTTTGGAAAGCACAAGTTTCGTTTTGCTCATAATATGTGTTCCCAAAAAAGTTAGGAAAGATTAAATAAGTTATAGATATTATGGACTTCATGATATCTTTGTAAAATGTTAATAATATGCTATGCCTTTAGATATATCAGTACATTTATCTTGCAAACAAATTTACAACTGCGTTTGTGGATATTTTAGGGCGCTAGGAAAATTATATTATTGACAACGAAAACACGTTTTGTCTATGATATTTTAGATGGAACCACATATATGTATATAACCACATATATACATATACTTGTATTTTGAAGAGAAAAAAATCTAAAAACCTTGGGCTTGATTTCACGTACATCCAAATCTAAAATCTTTTAAAGATTTGACACATGTCAATAAAGTCGCAAAACTGATGAATAAATGATTGTTTCCTTTTTCCGGCAAAAGGGAATTTTACCTGACAATGTCAGCTAAAATACAAAACCGTGTTCTCTATCTACTACTTCACGAAGAAACCATGTATAAATATTTCAACAATTTTGACGATCTTTTATCTGTTCAAATTATTCATCCATTTATTTTTATTTCACGCATCTACATACACGAGTGTTTATAATATAAGGGAGAAGATTTAAAAACGATTATATGCAACTATTTTAATTCTCAACATCTTCATTTGCAATATAAATGAAGTATTTTCATTATTTTATGTCTTTGAATTAACCAAAACCCTAAACTCTATATTATTGTATGTGCTGTAAATATTAATCCATAACATTCCATGGGGAAAATCGAATACAACACAATGCAATCCAACTCTATCCTTGAAATATAAAAATACGTGCAAAATAAAATATATTCTCGGGGGAAATGTTGGCTCAATCTGTTGAAAACTTATCTACTAATTAGGTCGAGGCATGTGGTATTGGTGAGGTAATATATTTTAATTAAAGTTCATTAGAAAGTTGTTGAAGCCTGTACATGAGGGTCTCTTTTAAATTTAGCTGAGCACCTCAATTCGAGTTATATTTACTCTAGCTTAAGTACGCAAAAGCTTGTTCAAAATTGTTGAGGTTTTTTTTTAAAGAACAATAAACGTTTTTATTTACTCTTTAGACTCAAAGAAACAGAATTTTTTATGTTTATGTGTGCACATGTAAACGTCGACATGTTTTAATACAAAAGTGATTTTAAATTTAATACGTATTAATATACTATATGTAACCCTACGCAGTAAGGGACCTGGCGTGAAAATATGTATGTATATTATATGCATATAAGCAAATAAGCCAACTTTAAAACCCTTTACTTTTCAAGTAAACATACGACTGTGGTTGTACAGATTTTCAATGTGCACTCAAAAATGTATGCAGCATCAAATTAAATTTCACATCTACAAAAGCGTGTGCCGCAATAGGCTGAAGTTATTTATAATTTTATGAAAATATAACGGCCGGAGAAATTGATGAGAGCATCGCAACGCCGGTTTTCCATTCAGATATTGGCGATACAACAGCTTGCCCGCGTTCACAACGTACTTTTACCTACTTTCCATCAAATAGTATTTTGTTTCACAAAAAAGTCCTTGACTTAAATCTGTCTAACTGAAATTAACTATTTAAAACGTTTTAAGTACTTCGGCCAACATGTAAATGACACTTGCAAGTTTTAGAGAAATTTCCTAAATCAGTGCAACCGCAATTATAGTCAATGACATCCGTAATAATACCGACGATTTCAGAATTTCTTCTCTCAGATGAAGGTCTGCTACATAGCGCTCAGATGCTAGTTAATACTATTGCTGCTACGTATTATTGCAGCTTAATAGTTATTTACATGCTCATCTTATTTTTCGTTTACCACTAGTTAGTTTGGCAATTCCATGTAAAAAAGGGCTAAAAAATGAACCAAGGCTATGTAAAAATAATATGAAAAGTTTGAAAAGTCTTAATGAACTATAAAAATACAGGGAAGTAGAGTGATCAGTGAAAATTAAAATAGCAAGTAACAAATTCAGCTACAAAACGCAAATTGTGTAAAACTGCCTAAGGGCGTATTCAAAATGTAAGGAAATATCAACAAAAAATTGACGTAGGTTCGCACAAATAATACTAAAAATAAATGAGACCTTACACATGATTAGATAGCGTATGTAAAGCGTAGTAAACAAGAATTTACGTTCAACGTGCATACGAATTTGCATAATTTTATTCTCGTATTTATTTTTACAAGAACACATGTCTGTTGTTCGTTTATGGGCTCAAGCATATACATAGTATGTATGTGTAACTCACGAGTTTAATTATGCGGTGACGGGTCCTTCTCATTAACGAGGCTCTATTTTTAATGCAGGCGTATGTTGGCCATAGGATAATCAAACGGCTGGAAGATGTAAATATTTTAATAGTTTTGGTTACCAATATCTGAATAGACGAATATATAAATATAATTGAGACAATTCCAACAAATAACGGTTTTTGACAACAATTTTCCTTATCAATTACAGAATTATTCAAGAAGAAAATAAGCTGTACATTAAATTGTAGGTAGAAGAATAAGATTATGGGAGAGACAAAGAAAGACTTCAACGAGACAAGTCGTGAACAAGACAAGTGTCCTTTAGCGTTTTATATATGGGCGACACACATGACGCCATTATTTTATCTGATGAGAGCAGTAAACGAGTGGACAGCAGTTACTAACGCAAACTGCCGCGCACGGACATCTTCAATCTGCTTGGAAAAAGACCGTAGAAATAAAATCAGTAAATTTTTACATGAGTAAAGTTACTTGGCATAATATCAAGCCTATACTTCCGCGAAAGGGGTAGGCGGAGGAGCGTTGCATACTCCACGTCTCACCACTTATGTCATACATCCAACTATATAATAGTGAGTGAATCTATTGTACCAGGTACAAACTGCTACTAGGAATTTCAAGTTAGAAAACACATAATACCATACTTTGGGATGAAACGCAGTACCATTCTATCAGTAGTTGCGCTTGCAACCACCCGTCCAATAAGGGAAACAGTATATGGAATCTCTCCTATTCCAAGCCGGTCATAGATGGGTTGCTACCTACTATAAAAGACTGTTAAGGTCATGTTTGGTATATAGATAGACCGGTACTCGCACCCTTGAGATTATTACCAAGTCATATCATTTACGATGCCACTAACTATGGACATATATCCCTGGGACGTCTGCGCAAGCGAACAATATTTATGCACAATCATTTGCGTTTTGTTAAGTTAGAAGTAACTTCAATTTATTGTGTATTATTAAGAGCCGCAAGTAAAGATAATTATGACTTTTGTGGCTTCTTTTACAGAAACATCAAGTTCACTTCATTTTAGCTAGATTTGTTGGTTTCGTTAATAATTCCCGAGCCACGTTGCTCAGAAGTTTTGCCTTTTTGCAAAACTTCAATCTAATGCCTTATGATGTTCTATTAAATTAATCTGATCTCAGTAATATTTAGTGTTGGCAAACATTGGGATGGAGTAGTCTTTAGCGTAGAGCTTTTTTATAGTTAAATAAACAGATCTCAAATAGATGTTCTTTGTACTGAAGAAACTAAAGTCTATAATCTTTGAACATAAGTCTCAAGTCTTCACACTAGTACACACATACGCAAGCACACATACAAATAAAACATACACATCTACCCGCAAACGCTCACTCGAACTGAACCATACATAACTTCTCTATTTTTCTCTTTTTTAGTTTTTCTTTTGATTTTTTGCCACTCAATCGTGTAACATTAACCCCAGTGCAGTCGGTTATTATATACTTATGATATTGTTTTTTATATAGATGTTATATTGGCCTATACACGTTCATTTTTATTTGATTTATATAATTTTATAACAACCTTGTATTTTTATAACATAGTTATCGTTAATCTATGAATTTGTTACACGAATAACACTATATAATTTGTATGCTACTCGTACAAACAATATTTGGTAGATTTAAAATTGAGTCCGTTCACGATTTCGCCAATAACCTTTAATTTTAACGGCAACGACTAACCCGAGGCTGATGTTCTCTGGATATGATTTTAGATTGCGGCCAAATTCTGGAGTGTCGTTAAGAAAATAGCCACGCTGAATATTCAGAGGTCTAAACGCAGAATTGGTTCCATAGATAGACTGTTTTCATTAGCAAATTTCTGTTGACCCGATTAAAATGAAACTATGTGTTGTTCAACAGAAAACGTGAATGAATGAAAGTGAATGCGCTTCGAATGACAGCACAAAGGAAAACAGTTACGAGACCTTCTTGACAAGCCAGTAAAGTGCGGTGTTGGGTGAAATTGAACTGGTGAGTGCTTGAATAATACTGTCATCTATATTAATATAATGTATTGTAGTTTATATTATATAATGTTGATATTTTGTTTCATTATCTACAATATGTTCATATGGTAAAGTTGAAAAATTAAAGCGGGTCACATATCTACATACTTTCCAGGGCTTGTCCATCATGTTCTAAATAAGAAATAAAATAGCCACCTCCATTTTGATGGTTTCTACAAATTTGTGACTGATCTGTGTTATTATAATTTATTCATTAGTTTTCGCAATCCATTTTTCTCCGGATATTGAGACTAATGATGCTTCCTTATCTTGGGCGGCTTACACAGCTTCTTTAAGAGAGACATTAATCTCTAATATTATTTTGTCTAATCTTTTGTGATTCTTACTTTTCGCTGTTACACTGTTTTTTCTTAATAATTTTTTTTTAACCTACTAATTCGTGTTATGATTTTACGGCATTTTAGATTCCTAAGATAGCCTAGTTTTTAGTCCGAAATCAATTTATTTATTTTAAACGAATCTTCCTATGTTCGATTCCCTTTGGCTAAATTGTAAAAGGATTGAAGTAATTTTAAATCAAAAGAATTTTTTAAATAGTTTCCGATTCAATAGACCAACAAACCAAGCCTCATAATATCTTTAAGTTACCTGATTTTCATTAAATTTACTCTTTCTTACTTTTCCTTTGCGCTTCGTCGCTCCAATCTTTATTAAATGTAATTTTAAACGTAACTTCACGCCTGTAATCCCCGAAGAGGTAGGCAGAGGAATGAATACGCGGGAGGAACACTACCACGTTTCACCGGTTACGTTTACGTCCCACTATGAAATAGGTGGTGAGCCTATTGCCATGCATCGGGCACATATGTAAATTTATTTCCATTAAATTGTCATACGACGTAATAATATTATTCACTACTTACCATTATTACGCAGAGGGCAGATACATATGTTACATAATTGCCTGTAAATATATTGAGCTCTGTATAATTAAGCCATTCAATAATCCTATGAATCTTTGAAATGCAAAAGATCAAACAGCACTTTAAGGATCTCAGCGATCCTCATTTGTTCACAATCGAGCCTGTTGATCAAATGACGTAGCTTTGGCGGAAGTTTCAGTAATGGCATAGTTACCTTCCAGGATGTTAAGTCATAGCGTGCAGGGTACAGTAGGTACGTTTCCTGTTACTCGTAGATAGAATAAATTATGAGACCGAGGCCAAAAGCAGGATTCAGTTGGGCTGGGCTGCATTAGGTAATTCACGTGGAGTCTTCTGAGTTTTTAAAAACAAAAGCTTTCCTCCAGTTCGCCATACCCGTCATTACATACGAATCTGAAATATAAGCACTCACAGTACGATACGATGGGTTTGTTTAAAGTCGCTCGAAACGAAATTTAATAAAACTATTTAACAGAGAATCAAAAGACATAGCTCAAAAGATTAGTTCGCTGAAGTGGTAATGGACTAGTCATGTCTGCTGAATATTTGACAACCGGTGTATAAACGAGTTCAGAGGATAAGACGCCGGTTCGACAAACATAGTGTACGACGCCCATCGGCTTGGTCAGACAATGATCATCAAAAGGCTGCAGTCAGAAGATGGATGCGGCGAGACGAGAAAAGGGCGCAAAGGTGCTCAGTAGGCGAGGCCTATGTCCAATTACAGTGGACTGAGATTATCTGATGATGACGATCAGATGACACTGTTAGGCTTCTAGTATAAACTAGAAAAAGTAAATAGAATTCTAGTAAGAATTGATGAACTAAATATGAACGAAATATTTGTTAAGAAGTTTCACAGAAAGATTTTCAAAAGTAACATAATTCTGTTACAAAGATTTACTTCGTGTTGTTCCTTTGACAGAACAAATCCGTTTTAGGCAAACGACAGTCAAATTAAAACAAGTTACTTGAAAGTTATTGTCAGTCCTAAAGAACTTGGAAACAGGAACTTATTCCTCGTATTTCATTTGAGATTTCAGACTCATTGATTTCAGCGGTATTTGACTTACTAGCACTTCCTACAGTAGTATGAAAATTATTGAACGAAGTTAATTGAAATTAATCTAACGATAGTAGTTTGTAAGGAATTTTTATGAGTATTTTTAGATATTATTTAATTGTGCCCAGTAAATAAATGTTAATTGTTTACGAATTCGCTTTATTTTCTCCTTATTGTAGTTTATATTTTGTTTATGCCTTGTAATCACTTGGTAATATTTACGGTTCTATGTACCCGTTCAGAAAAATACAGGCGTGATTTTATATTACATCCACTCGAGGGAAATCTATGCTTGTATCGGTTACCTTATTTTAGGAAAATTTATTCATCTGACGCCGCCGGGGCTATTCAAGTTTAGTAGAAACCAAATAACTCAAACGACAGGACAACTAAGGTTTCTATATTAAAAATTGGAACAAGCAGTAACTTTGTATATTACGTTTAAATCAGAAATTTTCTCAAATCGAAAATTTATATATACTGTGAACTATTTTAATTCAACCTGTTTGCTGCATTAGGACTTTTATTGCTGTCTTCGTCTTATAATTTCATGTAATATACATATTATATGTATGTATGTATTATTGCATACATACTCGTCTGTATATCCGAATTCGGGTAGGACATCGAATTGAAAACTCATGTTATATATCAAATTTAACACAATTACTAACAAGGTTAATAATACCTTAAAAAGTTGTTTCAAATACTCTTGGGTCATATTTGAACCAAGATATGAGGTGATTTTTCAGGGCATCATGTTGCGCAGATGGCGGATTTAAGACTGTGGGCCGTTTTATACTTTCAAAATGAAGATTGATTAAGATATTATTTGATCTTACTTCTAACTACACCAACAACATGCAACGTAACTAAAAGGTATTAATAAGTAGCTCATTACGATTTCATCATTATGGCTCACGCGATGC
>DWDT01001460.1:0-15862 GCA_018245595.1 Microceris scylla | reverse complement strand
GTTTAGCGATTTTTAAACTTGCGTTAAATTGTCGACTTATAAAACGATGGTTTGATTATTGACGGCTTTTAAACGAAGTTTATTTGAATTTCAAATTCGTTAATATTTTAATTTATGCTAATTAAATCTGCAATCGTTTCATTGTTTACAGATGCGAAGTTCGGATTACTTATTTCATGTGTTCTGCAAAATCCTTAGTATTTTCTTTCCGCTTTTTGTAGTACAACTATTAGTGACGTGCCATGGTATAAGCACAGATCACTTCTATGCTGATATCATTGCTTGGATATTTTTCATCATCATCGTTATAATCAATATAATTGTTATCTAATTCATTATTTAGCAGTTAGCTTGTGAAATAAATGTTAATCTGGCAAAGCTATAAATTTATTTCCGTGAAAGGCGCAAACTTCATCGCCATTCAACGCACGAGGATCAATCATCGCACGCATTGCTGCAGCTTTTCACTACCCAATTCCGACCATTTGTCGTTTCACTCGAAAATACGTTATTGCTTTCAATTTGATTGTAAATTCAAACGCTTTCATTAAACCGATGGGAAAATCAAATGAAGGATTTCGGAAAATGTACATCAATTCTGATGTCAACGGGAAGTTGCTTAGGCGTATCTAGCTGCAACTAATCAGCTGTTGGACCTGAGACTTTTATTTCTTTCAATTCTTCTTTTGTAGTATCAACATCTATTTTTATTGTTGGTATTTAGAAATGAAATATGTATGTTTATTCATCATAGCATTGTTGCACTTATCATCTTCTGAAGTAAATAGTTTCTCTTTTTACTTATATTAAAATATTTGCAATAATTAGTCTATTCTACCACAAATAATATTTGAAATAGTATTTTCAGAGCAATTACTAATCATTCTTCGAAATATCCGAACACCTGTCTGTCTTTTGCCACTCTTCAATCTACATATGTACATATATGGAGTTGTCAATAATGTAATGTTATCGGCCATTATGTACTACAAGTAATAGGTACATCAGTTATTTTTTATAAATGTTTTAAGTCTCAGTAATTTTAAGTAAAACATTTGAATTATAATTTTAGGAAAAACACTAATCAATCTCAAGACTAATAATAACGTAAATAAAACTTTGACCGATCGGTATGTTTCGTTTTCGATTTGGAAAAACAGTGCGTCCTATAATATTCCATTATTTCTTGTAAGAGGATTATTTCGTTAATACCGGGGACACGTGTGTTGCTCAGCTCTTAGTAGTATTATATATACGAATACATTTATGAGTATATATCAGCATTAACGTTTAGCTGTACTACTTACACTTTATGAAATCGAAGGAGGCTCGAAAATTCCTCTACCGCGCCCATACCGTTTGGAGGATAATCCCATTACTTATCTTTTCTTGTTTTTTAACTTTGAGGACTAATGCAAAGCGTATGCGAAAAACCAATGTCCTACATTGCCATATAAAAACATTGTTGAGAAAGGCCCTGTTAAGAATATTTTTCTTATTCACATTGATATTGAGCTTTACATGTAAATATCATGAGCAAATTGGTCATGTTCTGATTGATGGGGAAACCAAAAGCTCCGAAATCGACGTGCATGTTTGCAGAGAGTCATGAATGTGGAGGAAGTATGACATGTTTGTAAGGATTGAGTTTTTTGGCAATCGGTACTTTCTGCCTCCCTCTAATGAAAATGAGTTGATGTCGTAATAATAATTAGGTATTAACATCTCTTAATAAGTAGGTAGTGGCGTAAACGAAAACGTCTACAGCGATAACACCGATGGACGATTGAAAAACGAAAAGGAAGTGTCTAAAGGTTTTTAAAAAGAGAAATGGTTGCGAATAGCTTTTAAAGGTGGCCCGAGACAAATGGTGGTGTCGACGGGCCGCGATCTCCGGTGAGCGATTGTTCCTCTACCTAGTTTCAATCACGATGGCAATCTATGTCGCTTTTATTTCTATCTAGCTAAGGTTTAATATCGATCAGATCACGTGCCCCCGTGAAAGAAAGCAGCCGGACGGATAATTTTTTTCAGATCGACTCTGACAGTGTATTTATGTTATGCGAATTCTAATTTTAAGTTTCTTGGCAGATAATGGCACTGTTGAAAGTATTGTATTCGCATTTTGGTTCACAGAAAAGTATAAAATTGAGTTGATCTTTCCAAAAGGAGTTTGTCTCAGATCAGATGAGATGGTAAGGTATATTTTTATTCATATGGCTAGACAAAAAATGCTCCAAGTTATTTACTCATGTAAATATTATCTCTATGTAAGTTTTAATTTTGTATACGATTATATTATTGCTATAATGAATTAGGATACAGTTCGCATTTAGTCCACTTGATATTCGAATATCCCTTAAATGTTTATTACTATAACGTGCCAGGGCTCTTACGAGGGCCATGCCAGGGCTCTTACGAGGTAGGCCGAGAGCATTGAGCGCCAAGTATATCTATCTTTACATCTCTGATGTGCATTTACATTCATCATTCACTCACTAGCCATTATTTGAATTGTTTTGTTAAGATGAGTGTGGTCTTCCCCGGCGTTTGCACGTAGGTATTAACATTCGCACTGTATATGTATGTCTTTTTTCATTCTTTCATCACTCTTTCTACTTGCCCGAACCAATGAAAAAGAGCAAGCTTCGATTTGAACATCCAAGACATTTAAAATTAGAATTATTGCAACCTAATATAGCAGTTACAGAGTTAATAGAACCGAATCGTGAAATGCAATTACTGGATAACTCTCGCTGAAGATAATCTCAAAACGCCTCACGGAGTTAACGGGAAGTTTGAGATCGTTAACTAATTCGCTAACTAACCAGTGTTTAGAATAGTTACGTTATAAATCATGGGGTTAGGTGAGGGTAGACTGAACTTTATGAATTGTTTCGGATCTTGGGCGCCGACTGAACACAATTATGGAACATTAAGGAATGCGAACGTAATATATAGGGTAACAGGTAGTGATCATGTACATAATAGAAATGCATATAAAGATACTCGTATTTACGTATAAAATTATTTTTAAAAGCATTTAAAAGACGTTGTATATGAACATATTCGGCGTGTTTGCTAGCACGAATAAGTAAATCGGGAAGAGATACCTGAAACAATTATCTCCTCTCGTATTGAGAGGAGACCCATATTTGAAATTATTTTTTTTATAAATTCTAAGGTGTTTCCTAAGTTTTCCTCACGATGGTTTCCTTACCGTTGGCAAGTGATCTTTTTTAACACGCACTTTTGTAAAGAGGTACGCGCCATAGATTTGAATCCAGCACCCCTGGAGCGAGAGGCTGAATTCTTAACCACTAGGCTATCACTGCTGCAAAGTGTTAAATATTGCAAACATTTAGCTAATACCTACTATATTCGAGTAGTGCATTATCCTCCCGAGGTAAATAAATAAGCCCCAAGTTATGTGATCACTAGAAGTCTGGGCACGCGCACCTGAGTTACATCTACCTCCTCCCATTCCGCCACCCCCTTTCGTGCTATTTAAAGTTAAGAGTTTAAAGACGATAAAAGTATTTTTAATTAGATGCATATATTCTTGTAGCAATATGTTGAGTTAACGAAATACATTTATATTTGCACTATGTACAGTTTGTTTGTTATTTATATGACTTTGTAGGTTTATTCATAATGTTATATTTCAATACCTGTCCCGTTCTTCATAAGTGAGTCATCGTTTTCGGTTGTGCGACGTCATTGCCCGGCTGGATAGAAGCCACTCTAATAGCACGCCACAGAGCGACTGTCTTAGTTAATGTCTTTTTAACATTATAACATACACATAGTCACATAACACGAGGATGTTAAAAAATATTAGTTATTATAACCATGTTAAAAAGAACAATAGACTATAGCTGTTATGTACATACATACGTCTAATTATATAAATATATTTATCTATAATATGCTATATGTACGATATGTGCAAGCAACTAACTACTACAGTGTCGGTTTAAACTACGTCTGTTAACAGACATTCGCTTTCACCTGCTCTTGCTAAATTCGTGATTTATGGCGATGTAGCCGCACCGATGAACTTCGGTGCGAGCAGTTCACTGGGCCGTCGCCGGATGTTATCACAAGAGGAAATATCACGAACTTTAAGTTCTATTCTCTAGCTTATATTCTGTATTCGGAAGCGGCGTGGGTGTATGAGGAGAATGACGAATTTAGAACAAGTCAGGTCTGTAGGGACAGACGTGTTGAGTACGCGGTTCTCTACGCAAACCGTAACGAAATTGGTGTAATGATATAATAATGATAATTAAGACCCTTTATAGTGAATTTTGTTCATGGTATCCTATATTTTTTTAAATTGAAACCCACTGGCATGATATTATTCTATAATTAATTGGTTTGTCGGTTCAGTAGTAAGCGATTTTCGTCGTTTTCAGTAGTAAGCGATGGTTCGATGATTATACATTACAAATATTCATGCAATCAGCGGGAGTATTTGCTTTGAGACAGGTTATGCAATTAAATACCATATCTTAAAACGATTAAAATTCATTAAAATGCCATGTGATAATTCTCTTGATAACGCAATCTCTATAACTAATTGCTCATTTTGGAAGATAATCCCTTTAATATGGATGTTTATCAGAATTAATAATACTTACTTAACACAATTGTATAGTGAAACAGTAATGTCGTCACATCTGTGATAACAATGAAGTTTATGTTTTTTTTTAATTTCATTTTTTTTTTACGTACTTACGTAATATTTAAGTCTAATGTACAATATAACAAAACATCACGCATGTTTTTGCCCTAAGGATAATATTTCCCCGTTTCAACAGGTATGTTAAACGATAACAAATGTTAGCTAATATAAGCATTGTTAAATAAAATGCATTGTTATATCTCGTTACTCGCTTATGGTCTGACATGTTCCTTAACTGTGCACGTCCCTTCGGTAAACTCGTTAAGGGCTTGTATTTTTTCACTTTTTCACTCCGTCTGAAAGTGTTTAGGTTTTGTTAATTAAAAACCTGTCTGCCGGCGTGACGAGAACGATTCTGGTTTTTCTTGTTAACAAATTACTTGGAATGGAGTCCTTTTTCGCAGATTAAGAAGATTTTGAGTTAATGCAAGATTGGCATTACATTTTTTCATTTTTTTTTCTCTTGTCTCTGTTTCCTTTCAGTAACTAAACGGATAATATTATATAATACATCAAGTTTTCTATTATACTGCATACTAAATTGAAACTAAAATTGACTTATTTGCTGTTGTCCTAAAACAAGTACTTAAAATATAGTTTCAATAGATCTACACTAATACAGACAATTACGCACACATGCACATACATTTGTTTAATGTTTTCACTTAAACACAAACATTGTCTTGCGTCGTTTTGACCTTAAAGAAAGGATGAGTGGGAAGATAATACTTTTATATGGATATACATACATATATATTAAGGCTGACGAAATGTTTTGAAACGGTTTAGAAACTTAAAAAATGCGATCGAGGAGAAAATAGACCTCAAGCCAAATTCTAAGGAGAATGTCATGAACAGTTAAAGGTTTCCTCCTTTCATCACATGTTCCAGGCGGCAATAACTCCTCAACTAGCGAAGGCATCGGAAAAACTAATCTAATTACGGCAATCGGACCATGAAATTATATCAGGGAAGTTCACGCTATCCAAAGGGTTAGTCGTAAATTCGAGGCAGGTGCGCGATTCAACTTCTATCAGATGGAGTTATTGAATCCCTAATCCCCTTTTATTACTTTCCCGCAATAAAAGCCGGGGATAGGTAATTGTTCTCAGTCGGAAACTCGGGTAATGGGGTATTAATTCCTCTCTGGATTTTTATCTGACTTTATAGATATGTTCGCTGCGGTAGTTAATAAAGACAGGGATATGGCCGGATTGTCTTATACGAATTTAGTGCTTGGGGGTCACGAACCAGCCTCAACACCACTAATCAGAAGTGATGTAAATATGGATAAATATGGCCTTATATAATAATAATTGTATAATTGGATTTCGTCATGATGATAATTGTGCTATTAACGATGTGAAACTAAGTAAAGGTTTAAAAGCGATTGCAAAAAAATTTCATCTGTTAACAAAAAGGTGCGGAATTTTGTATAAATATAGTTTTAGGTACCGAGTTCACGAATTTTATAAATCATCCATCCTTTTACAGTTCTAGTTTTGGATGTGGATCTCCTCACATTAGGATAAGATTAAATTTATAATCTGCTACGCTGCTGGCCAGATACGGGTCCATGGACTTACCAGTAGCACGCTATGATAAACATTACGGAGAACTTTAAATTGAGTAAATTTGTTTGTTCTCATAGTGTGCTTGTTATATAGGTATGGTTAATACATGGTTTAGATGCACAATTTATTTGCTTCTAATTAGACAAAAACAATGTAATGACTCAACTGAATCAAATCACAAGGACAGAAAATAGCTATCGCCATCCAGTAGCTATGAAGCAAGATAAATCTCTTTCGCATATCTTGATTTCGCGCGAAGAACAAGTTCCAATCAGGAAAAGGTAATGGAAACTAAAAAGTTTGATATATCTGCGAAGTTGTAATCTACTTCGATTCCAATGACCGGCGGAGAGTGCGCTGCACTGCGTCGACCGCGGAGAGAACTTTTGAGTTAAGATGCCAATCTGGTCAGAGCAACTGGGCACTTTGTTTCACGAGCGATTATATCTGTTGTACCCCACTTTTGGAAATTGATCACGTGATCGATTTAAAAAGCATTGATGTTTCTATTCTCTTATACCAAGAATTAGTCATCTCCATCGGCACTCTTATTGCTCTTCTGTTGGATTCATGTCTTATTTTATTATGAGAAGTGTTAAAGTTTTTTCTCGCTGGTCAAGGACAAGTTGTCAGTCGTCTCACACCTTAGAGAACGTCATAGAGAAGTCTAAGGTGTGCAGATTTCCTCACGATGCTTTCGTTCAATGTTATAGCAAATAAAATAATATGTGTATGTAATGATGTCTATTTGCAGTCGAACAATAAAAGAAATATTACATGGTTCCCAATAAGTTTCTAAAGTACTTATTTGCCAAGTTTTGCTTCCATTTGATTAGTATTCTACAGTTAATTCTTGTGCGAAAAAACAAAATAGCGGAAGTATGGCAACATTGATTGCCTCCATACGTAAATTGTTTTCTCTCCAAGAAACGCTTATCTATTACAGTGAACGCGTCCGTCTTCCCAATATAACTTTATGTTACGAAAGAAGGTAATGAAAACTAAAAACTTTGATATATCTGTGAAAGTTGCAGTCCTCTCGGATTTGCCGTTCGAAGGTGTCTCCACCCGCGGGTCGGTAAACTATAGCAGTTGGGACGACTTGTGACTTAAGATGCCAATCTGCTTAACGGACCATGATACCTCCTGATTTTATATGAGTATTTTATAGTAGAGTATTATAGCTTTGCAGAAAGGACGAAAATATTCTCGTATAAAACTTATTATGCTTCTGAATTTAAAAATTAAAAAACTCATTTTATTTCTAGTAGTTCCTTTGTTTCTCGGTTTTTATTTGATTTACACTATTGTCTCCATAATTGTGTGATTTTGTTTCTAATTCAGAGAAGAGGGTCGTGTCTATTTGTATAAGGATAAATGAATCGATGATTGGGATTTCAAAGATTAGCGGGCAGAACTTCTAAAAGACGAGGTTAAGTAATTTAGTACTCGAGAATAAGTTTAGGCAGATCTGATCATGTTGAATATGATTTGCATTTGGCCAGTATAGACCGCTTCAATTTAATGTTACTTCTCCGTTTGATGCTTGACTAGCACAGGAATATTTGTTTATTTCGACATAATAAAGAAATGGAGCGGAATTTTATTAACGTAATTTCTGCCTGTAATCCCCGAAGAGGTAGACAGTGGAAAAAGTCATTACCAGATACTCTAAATTAGAAAAATCCAATAGTATCCAACTAGCGATTTGAACCCAGAACCTCCCGATCGGCAGTTGCGTCAACCACTCGGCCAACAAGGCAGTCTGTAATATTAATTAGTTATAATTTAATTATTACAATTATCTGCACAAAGAAATATTAAAATCTTAGTGTGGTAATAGTCTTGTTTAAGCAACATAATATAATTTATGATGTTTCGAAAAGGTCACAGCGAGCTGTGATAGAGGAATCAAATCCAAAAAAAGTGGTGCGCAATAATTCCACGGGCACACAATAGAGGGCGACACAAAATACGAGCAATCCGAGTGCGTCCGCACGTGAGGCGAATGCGATCATTTTTTCTTATTTCCCGATTGATTGGCCCCGCGGCCATTTTTCTCGTTTAGCCACAAACAATGCGGACAGGTGAAGCGGGCGTTTGTCTATGTTTCAGAAGGGGACGGATTGGAAACGCAAACGTTTTGTCTCTGAACGTTTTGGTTATTTGTACGGTTTTCCTTGCTTACATTTACAGTATGGTCATAAAGTTTGGTTTTAATGAAATAGATATGTCAAAATTTACGAAGGAAATGCTGTAAGTACACAGGTTTGATTGAGGAGATCAGTCGGTACATTGATAAGGTTGGTGTTTTAGTAATGACATTGAGTGGATCTAAAATGCCCGGGACCAACGGACTCTAGTTTACCTGTAGTATCAAGCTGTTATGCAACAAGTTGCATATGCATGTTGTGTATATGCAACTAATGATAGCTATTGTATTCAGGAGATATATATCCAGATATGAAGAAGAATAGATAGAAGAAGATAACGAATAAGACGGATATGAAGAGAGTGATAAATGTAGAAAAATCACGTCAGGCTTGTACGAATAGATACATTTGGCAGTCGGTTCTCGCTGATCTTTGACCTGGTGCGATGATGTCCATACATTCGTTTATTATCTAGTGACATTATTATGCTGTCGGAAGATCATAATTGTTCTTTAATAATATCTATGATCGTCTGTTATATATTCTGCTGAACAAAGACGGATAGCTTAAAAGAATCAGCGCACCCGTCATTTCTGCAGTCTTGCTCACCAGACGTTATCTATACGATTCTCAAAGGAGAAATTTTTAATTAAAATCCAGTCCATTCAAGTTATTACACCGCTGGCTCGATTAAAACTTGCGGAATGCTACACTGAAAACTTACCTACCAGCCCACTTAGTATTCCACCCGTAATAGTACCAAGAGCATTTTTATTCGGTTGCATAAAATTGGAAAATGCTCTATATTTATGAGGTTAAGGACTTATTGGTTGGTTTTTAACGGTAGCTAGTCATATAGTTTTAACATTTCTTCGATTTTTGATATGTTTGTTGTGGATTTAAAAAACGGTGCGTCAAAAATATACCAATGTGTATTGGAAATGACTTGTTAATTTGCGTTCTTAATTCTCTTTAAATTATGAAATTTGTCAGTTTTAAATTGTAAAGAGTTATAAATGTATATACTTGTAGCATACAATTGTTTACTATTTTTTAACACGCTGGCAAGCGTGTGGCGTACGCTGGAAGGCTGGAGGCTGGAGCCTTCACGTAGTTGCGTGGCCAGTAGTAGGACATGAAAAGATTTCAATCCATGAAGAACTAGTGCTAGAAGGAATATGTTTTCAGTTACTCCATAATCAAGGTAATCCTTCTGTTTCAACTTATAATTAACAAAGCACCTTTAAGAAGATAATTTCTAAATTTATATATAAAATTTTACAGGCTTACACAATGAAAAAAGGCACTGTAAATATATAATATAGTGAACAAAAGCAAAAAGTATTGGTGCATGTAACAGTGCGTAACAACCGCCCCACCTGCAATCGGCAGAGGGCGAGCCGCGGGAATCGGAAACAAATCGTTCTGCCCGCATGTTTTAAGGCTCTGATTGCACTGGGTCGTTAGACGCTGCTTTTTTTATTACTTTGCAACATTTAACCGCACATTTACGTCATGCAGCTTGGCTTTATATTATAGTACTCAATTAATTTGGGTCTTTACCATGCGCCAATTCTTTTTAAAAAAAATTTATTTGGTATTAATTGATATTTATTTTAATAATCTGAAATTGTTATTGAAGTAATAATGAAAATGGAATAATGAGGATTAAATAAACATTAAAGTTTGTGGAATCATAAATAGAATATTTATTGAGAATAAATATCTTTTTTGTCTCCACTCCGTGGACGTTTTGGTCGCTCCATCCTTAAGCGTCCTATACAAAATCCTATAGAAAATCGTGTCACGTAGCACCGGGCGGAAGGTAGAGGCCAATAAAAATGTATAGCGGGATTTGTTCGAGATGTATACTCCATATTCTGGCCACCGGCACATCGACAATTAGTGAATTATTACGAGTCGCGAATCGCAATGAGGGTTATCAGAGATGAAGTGTTGTTTGTTATAGTAAGTATTAATGTAACGAGTCAAAGATTGCTAAACAGATAAGTGAGTACTTTTGCCGGATCCTTCTGTTATTAGGGTTCGATCTTAAGAAATATACTAATATTAAATACGGTTTGGTTTTCGTGGTCTCGAATAAAAATAGGTATATCATTCCGGCTGATTGCGGTATAGCGTAGCCTAAATAGGCACGGCTTGAAGCCCTGGCGCCAACATACAACAGCGCTGGCGGTGCGAAAAGCTGTGCCCTGCGATCTCTAACCCGCATGCCCAGCGTGGAGACTACGGACACAAACCCCCTTTTAGGGAGGCCTATGTCCAGCAGTGGACTGAGATAGGCTGATGATGATGATGATGATGATGATGATGATGATGATGATGAATGGGTGGTGAGCTTATTGCTATACACCGCGCATAGATCCAGTCTCTGAGTCACACTATTTACAATAGTACTTAATGTAACTGATAAGTGATGGACAAGCCGAGTTCTGGAGTGGAGATTGCGGCTTAGCAAACGTAGTGGACGCCCTCCCATCAAGTGGGCTGACAATCAGCGAAAGGCCCCAGGCGGAAGCTGCTTGCGACAAGCCGAGGACAGGGCGCGATAGTGCTCACTGGAGGAGGCCTATGTCCGGCAGTGGACTGAGATAGGCTTATGATGATGATTATGACTATAATTCTTACATAAGGCGTATAGTTCCCGGAACGGATGTGCAGAGGAGAGTTGTTCACTAATAGTGGAATAAGGGGTGATCCTATTGCCATAATTCCTTAACATTCCATAACGTTACCCAACAATTTTCTTGTAGTATTATTTATAGAAGGTTTGTGATGAAATGACGAGTTCATGTGTTTTTGATGTGAAACATCTGTAGGCGCGCGCGAGTAAGACCGATTGTTGGCGTGGCGACGGATTTTTGGACATGGAAGAGAATTAGAAAAAAACTTCACTAACTACATGGGTTCTAATAATGTTGGCAGGTGTGGCGAACCGCGGCAGCAGCATCCGGATCCCGCGCACTGTGGCCGAGGAGAAGAAGGGTTACTTGGAGGACCGTCGGCCGGCGTCCAACTGCGACCCTTACGCGGTCACCGACGCGCTCATGCGCACCTGCATACTGAACGAATAGCGCGCGACCCCGCGCCCGCCACGTGTCGTGTGACGACCCGTGGCTCGGCGTAGCACCGGGCCCCCTCATCAACACCACTCGGACAATACAGTCGTCTGACTGTAACTCTCTCTTATATCTCGACACTGAAACAACACAGGTATCAACAGCACAGTTCCAACCTCCAGCGGATTTTGATAATCACCTGGACGGTACCCCTGACGTCACGATTGTGAAAAACGATTTACTATCCAGGCTTTTATGTTATGACAGAGAGTTACATCAGCCAAGGACAATTAAATGTTTTTATAATATACATTACACTAAAAATACAGTGGTCAATTACAATCACCTGAAAAGGATTCATTGTCATATTCCAAAACTACAGCGTCTAGAGAAATAGGAATGCAAGGATCCTTTCCAATAGATAAGATATTGAAATAGGAAGTCGCTATCCTGAAGGTACCTAATTCTTAAAGCAAAAAAATCTTCGCCTCGAATCATCCCCACGAGATACATATCGTGTTAAAGTAAAATTAAGTTCAGTAAGCACGTCAATTAATTAGTAGGTGGGCCGGCCCTTCCTGTTGCTACGCCCTTGCCACGTGTCGCAACATAAACAAACCCAAGCAAATTGACAATAGATTATGGGCACGTTACAATTTTTTTACAGTTTTAAATGGTAGATAGCTAAAGATTTACAATTTTACACGTTTTATAAGACCTTTGGCAGGCACCAGAGATACCTCGCCGCGCGAGTCGCGCTACTATGGGATTTGCTTTCCGCGCTCAACGTTCCAATATTTAGAAAAGGCAGGTAAATATAATAATTATACTAATACTAATAAATAATCTAATGACTAATATAGAATAATCTAATTCAATCGCATACATTCTATTGTAAAATTTGCTAATAGTTGATTGTAAATTCGTGTCTTATAATGCAATATAGTCTTACTAAATGTTGTACCGTCAATATTGACACATTCGCAATGACCATTCCATACATTGATAGATAGATTGGTTTTGTATTAAGCAACTGATGAAACGAATGACATTCGCCCCGCAATACCTAGCTGTCATTACAGTATGCGAACGTGTGACATATTGTGTCGATATGAAAGTGACAGCTGTCATTCGAACGATTCAAATATTAACCGTTATTTCGAGGACAGTCTGACAAATCGTTTTAGCGAGTATATTGCTACGCTTTTAGTGAGGACGTCAAAGCGAACACGGCCCTAGGTCTTATAATTTAAATTGGTATAGATAATAATATCATGCTGGCAATAATTGAATAGTTCACGGGATCACGTGATAGAGGTAGATGCGTACGAAGGACCATATAAGATATTAATAATTAATGATGAAATATATTATTATAATTATAATAGACGTATTTTACGAATATTATGTGATATTTAAAAATTAATTGTTATTTTGATGTTAATAATAGTTTATGCGTATACAATATAACCACATATCATTATAATTATCTAACAAGTTCATTTATTGCCTGGCGACATTACTGATCGACCGGACAATATTCTGCTGAGATGTTGTATGAAGCGTATCTTTGTTAGTGTCTGAATATCTTCCATGAGATTTAATGTTTTTGTAATTATTGTTATAAGATCTATGTTAATTTTCTAGAATCATGTGTAATGAATGAGAATGAAAATTTTTCCATAGATTTGTTTGGATAAAATTATAACTGAAATCATTTTAAAACCTGTAATCACTAAATGTAAGCGTTCACTACAATATATATTATAAAAAAGGTGGTACACTTTCATACAAAATCTTGTTAGAATATCCTATGCCGGTAGGAATGGCCGAACAGACAAGTTCTTTGGCGGTCGCTACTAACAAGCCGTTTGGATATAGATAGATAATTTATTGTGTAATTTTATTACAATACCTAACGAAATATATTAGATTAGGAATAGGATATAAATGAACATGAAGTTATAAATTGAAACGTAAGTAATGAAAAAGCGCCTTTTATGAAATAAGCACCTTTGAACCAAATCTAAACGGGAGTACTATTTAGCACAAAGTAGGTTCGTATACATTTATACTGCGATTACAGTTATATTTTTCATTTTGTTTAGCATGCGTTCAAGGTATTAAAATTTTATTTAATGTTATATAGGAACATGTATTGTTAATTAATGAAACATTATGAAAAATAAAAGACTTTGTTGGTATCACGCCTTTCGTTTCATTTATTAAGTCCCACAACACCACCTGCTTACCATCATACATATATTAAAAAATGATACCTTTCAGTTCACGTTTCCCAGTAGATATTCCACATTTCGAAGAAAATGTCCATGTATACTTTAATAAATACTTTACGTTTCAATATTACACAAGAATAATAATGATAGATTTTAGATGACACTTCTCAAATATAAGCTTAAAGTGTTATTCCCAATCGTCATCATCATCAGGACCTGAAGTAGACATTTCAACCTGTGCTATGTCAATTATATCCTCGCTCTTCATACTAAAATTTCTTAAGTGTAACGTATATTGCGCCGGTAATCCCCAAAGAGGTAGGTAAAGAAGTGTAGTATTTACATTCCAACATTTCACCAGTTACGTTGTGTTAAGTATATTGTCATACACCAGGCACAAATCCTGACTCAATCCATGTTAATGGGGTCTTTACTGAGACATTTTATTCGTGGTGCGGTTTAAAAATATGTAATTATTCAAGGCTTAAAATATGTATAATATGTTAATTTAAAACATAAATTAGATATACTAGGTCCAGACTGTGAGAACCAGCAATTTGGAATGTTCCCTTATAGACCTGGTTTGAGACAAGTTATAAGAAAACGCAAGTCTGCAGGGATAAAGATATTTGGCATTCGGTGCTCTTCGCCTACCTCGTCAGGGACCGGGTGAGAAGATACATGTACATATATGTATATATCATGGAATTATTTGCTTAGAGCCTTAGACCAAGGTTCTCCATAACTATTAAAATTAAATTATTCCTCCATATATAATTTCGTTAACCCTTTGGCGCACGGTGGAGAAATGTCCCACCTTTTTGATGCGTGACACGCATGGCGGAACACATTTTGAACCACCTCGAGATATTGGAATAACTGCGCACTCAAACAGTTTTTGTGATCCTTCTTAATTACACACCAATTGTGTATAATTTTGAACCATACTCGTATAATATTTCTATGGAATGTGGGTACTTTTATTTTCCCTTTTGTATCCCTGTAAAGCTTAAAAAACCTAATACAATGATACTCTGTGTTAAAAGATTGACACACAATAACAAAATGTATTTTATATTTGATTAAAAATTTGATATTAACCTTTAATAAAGCGGATAGATTAAATAAGGGTCTCAATAACTTTCATTAGTAAGACAAAATGTTCAAAGAAAATTTATTGCAGTTTTCTAATTTTTATTTATCCTCCGTTTCCTATAAGCGTAACTGAAATGTGAAATAATCAATTACACAGGGTTACAAATTTATCTTTTTGTAAATTTATTGTGTTATCTTTTTCTTAAGATGTTAATTTTCTTTATTATTATATTAAAAGCAATATAAAACGGTGTTCATATATACATATATCGTATATATCACAATTACCACATACAGATAGTACACATTATTTGGATACAAATGCGTACAACGTTTAGATGAATGAGGGCTATTTGAGTATAGTTTTTAAATTTTATTTTTGCCTACAACCTTTAAATAAAACACAAAAACATACACAAAGTAAGCAATAATAATAATATCGTTTTTTCGAAAAAAGTTGCGTTTTGTGTTTTCCTTTTGAAATGTTTACATCATCTCTATTTTAATACCTGCTTTTTATCTCTTTTACATATTGATTGAACAATACACCTTATTCCTAAAAGTAGTCGACAATTTTTTTTGAAAAACAGTCAATATGAGACAAAGAATGAAATTTTAATCTCATATAAGGACCCAGTTTTTTTGGGGTTTAAAATTTCCTGGACGATACTTTTGTATCTTTTACTTTAGTTAATAACTTAGTAACGACATTTCTAAAGTTACGGCAAGCATTTTATACTAATTTTGTTATCACGTTTTCAATTTCAACGTTCTTAATCAATTTTCCTAACACCAATAATAACATGAAATAATTTTGAAGAAGTTAATTTTAAGTTATCGACATAGCCCAAAGGATTAGCAAGCTGAAGTGGCAGTGGGCTGATCACATCTGTCGCTGAACCGATAGTCGCCGGAGCAGACGTGTTCTGGAGTGGAGACCGCGACTGGGCAAACGTACCTAGTGTAGGACGCCCTCCAGCTAGGTGGAGTGACGATATACGCAAAGTGGCTGGCAGTGGTTGGATGCGAAGAGCTG
>DWDT01001459.1:0-15864 GCA_018245595.1 Microceris scylla | reverse complement strand
GTGATTTGCAGGTTAGCAGCCTTCACGCGTTTTGGAGAACGTTACGAGATTTAATTTAAAGTTGACTAGATTTCCCCGCAATTTCTTTCCCCGCTGTAATAATTGTCAGTTTATTTTAAAAAGAACATCGTAAACACGTGTTGTAAATTAACGAAGACCTGCGAAATGAAAATCTTAAATCTAGACCAACTGGCTATTGCTACATATATGTATTGTGAGGTACTAAAATACTAGAGTTATGTATATATAATTTTTGTGCACTTTCTAAGTACTTCAGACATAGACTTTATAGGCATAGTGTTGAACGGTATTTCACAATTATTATCAATGCACGTGCATTTGGCGGAAGTAACGAAGGTAAGAGAGGTTGTTAAGACACAAATTAGGAAGGACATTGCTTGACCGAATAAAGGCACCGTTATCAGACCATTCTGCTCATTCTTGTAAACAGCTGTGAAAACTACACATTTCCGGGAAACGCATTCATTCAACAACAACAGATAATATAATAATTACCATGTTCTCAGTTTTGTAGGAAATGTATATTAAATCTTGATACCTTGATTCATGAAATATTAATTATGAATTTCGCGATACCATTCATGAAATACAATTCTATTACTGTTTTTCCGACGTCTACAAGGAGATTTTCTTTGATGTGCTCCATATAATTAGACTAAATATAATTTATCACTACATTAAATGTAATTTCAATTAACACTATCAGACAAATCGTGTTCCTTCCATTAACAAACAGGTATCAGTGGTGTGTATCGAAATAACTGGTACACTGCGGCCTTGATCCGATCTATGAACACTGTTTTTAAATATGTATTAACTAGTTCTATACTGCAATGGGTAATGAAGAATAAATTTCTAAGGTCTGTGAAATCTGCCACCTCGCACTTGGGCAATTAATATGCTGAAACTAATTGAAAAAAATCTATTCAAGATGGAAAGTTATAGTTACATCCTTGAGACAACTTAGTGATTTAGTAAATGCATCTGGAACAGGTCTGTAGTGCAAGAGATTTGCAGAGGTTTTTCAAAGTCATTTTAATATCTACGAGCATTCGTTTATCATAGTCAAGTTAGTGTGGAATTTATTCACCGTGGTATAATTTTGCATCGCGTGCTTGCAAGCCATTTGCCATTTTATAGTTGCCACGTGTCTCGTGCACTATTATTTTATTTATTTTTTGCACTTTCTCTAGACATAAATATCGCGTGCACTTCAAAATAAAATTGCACTAATTAAAGTACTATATTCCCCGTAGACAAAAGTATGCAGCCCTGTAGGTACATACCGACACAAGGTCTCGTCTAGCAAAACATAAAGGGTACATAAAATCGGTTTTCTACTAAGTTCATATATATTCATTTTTTATAAAAAGAATAGTGAATACGACTATTTCTTCGTACCGTAGTCGCATCTCGGATAGGGTTATGCAAATTGGCTTTTTGGAACAGTTAATGGTAGTTATTAGAATAAAAATCCATGTTTCATTTCATACTTACAGATATATGTACTCTTTACCCGTTACTCTATACCTGGATGGATGAGAGTTTTTGCAGTTGTTTGCTAACAGAGGAATTCCGCAAAACAAGCGTTGACACTATTAACCAAATAGATTAGTTTTCGTTAAGAAAAGATTACAACTATCGCATAACAACAGATTATGATACAGTCATTCTTATTGATGAATATCGCACGTGATGTGTATCACGTTTACAGATGGAATGTTATAGTGTAATCAGGATGATTGAGTAGGTACAATCTTTACAAGTTTTTTCTAAATAATTTAAAATCTAATTGTAGTACGTACACACACATACATTCAATACGTAGTTGGTATTTTAAATTAATTAAAAAGAGTGTTCTGAATAATGTTTTTTTTTAATACATACATATATTCAAATTTGGAATCGGAACTTGAATTCGAATTTCGAATACGACATGCCTAAATTTAAAATACGTCACGTAATGGTAAAGTAGAGTTCCCTAATACAGGTATTCTGCGTTTAACAAAACGGCCTAGAAATTAGACAGCTATTTATAAGAAAAAATTTAAAACAAATATGTATTTTAATTACATACGTACTTAGTAAATATTAAATATATAGTTCAACTATCTTACTTAAAACAGTAATGACAGCAAAAGTCCACAAGACGCTTCCCCATCTGCCGCAGAGCTCAGTATTTACCGTATAGTATTCCAATTTAAATGGGATGCAGACTAACACACTCTGAAACATGAGACGTTCTATCTTAATCCTAAGGGGATAAATCAAATACGATCTTGGAATCCCAAGTAAATTTAATTTGCCGTCCGTCAACATGCACTGATTTTGTTATTATAAATGAGTTTTGCAAGATTAAACACAGTTGGCTAAGCACTGGTAATTTCTAGCAATAGCAAAGAATGATTAATATATATTTTATTTTAGGCATTAAATTCCCTTTTGTTACAGCTTTATTATAGGCAGAGGTGTCTTGAGGCTTACTTTGTGATCAGGTGGTCGTGTATGGAGATGTCCCAAATTATTATTTTAATTATCTTTTTTTTAAATCCACGTCATCATTTTTAAAATACCTCCTACATTATTCATCTACGATTTTTATTGGAGCGTCAAAGGAAAATAAAATATTGAATGTGTTATTGACATTCAAATTAGGTGATAGAAATTATATTAGAAACATAAAGCGCAATAAAAAACCACGCTTCCGCGCTCGTTTCACGCCCGTGGTGCGTCAGCGTCTAATCTACAGTAATGTCAGGCGATATGCGATAAACGATGTGACATGTAGGTACTAATCATCACCATAATCAACCCTTTCACCGTTTCAATTAATCAGAGAAGTGTAGTACAATTTTTGACCAGTTATAGTATACTTCCTAATAGAGAAAAAAACACATTAAATAAACATACAGAATCCATACATACCTCACAAAGCTATTAACACAAAAAAGGCATTTACAAGTTGCTTATTACAAATCCAATTACAAAACAACAATTGGGTTTTGAAGTTATATTAAATTTTAAAGGCGTACAATTACATGTTTCCTTTTTAGTACCTACTCGCTACGCTAATTACAGTTCCGTACAAAATAATACACTTGGAACGGTAATAATCAATATGTTGTAACCGGGCAGTAATGTGTAATTGATTTCTGTTACTGACATTTACAGTTCCCGATAAGTTTCACACGCGCACTCCTCTTTTAAAAACTCGTCGTTAACCCGAATTGGATGATATTATTACCTTGGTCGCAGTAAAATATTTTTTTATACTTGCATATTGCTATCCACGTATAGTAACAATATATTTTTTACCGCAATAAGAACACAAACACGTTAATATTACACACATAAACATTACGCAGAGTAACGTTAGATACAGTAACATTAGACACAGTAACATTACACACAGTAACATTACATACAGTAGCATTACACACAGTAACATTACACATGCAATAAGGTTACTCATAATGACGTTACAAACACTCACATTACATACAAAAACATTACAAACAATCTGCCAAATAAAATGATAAATATCAACTTAATTACAATTTATCAAACCAAGTGCTGCGAGTATTTGGATGTACGGGTCTATTGGGAGAAGTTATAACTTCAAAAATCTGTCCTTCGATAGAAAATTAAGTCGTAGGAACATGAAGTTAATAGTGGACTAAAGGCAGACAAGGCGTATGTCATCATGGGCAGCCTATTTCCGTCCACTGCTAGACATAAGCCTCTCCTACAGTAGAGCGAACTATTGGCGTACGTACTTCTATCAAATGGAAGACTTCCTAATAGAAGGCAAAGTCAAAGTATCTTTAACACTTGTGACGACTAATGAAAATAGAAGAGGCGAAAGAACGTCGATAAAGTCATAACCAGTGGAAATCCTTATTCTCTACCTACCCTTATACTCGTATGTATTTATATTCACCAAATTAAGGTACCGGTAGAACAATAAAAAACAAAACTGTCACAGTGACACACAATTGTAATTAACCAAAATTATTCAGATGCATGAGTAATATATGATTGTCTCATTGATCGAGTGGTTGCGATCGCTATCGATGCTAGAGAGGTTCTAGGTTCGATTCGCGTTGGCTATTATTTTGTTTTTCTAACTTAAACTCATAAAAGCAGCTCGTAGTCTAGATTTATGGCCGTAGTATGGCAATTAGCTCATCACTTACTCCATGAAGTGGCGCAAACCGTAGCTGGTAAAACGTGGGAGCCTACTCGTACTACACTCAACTGCCTACCTCTTGTGGGATTATAGGCACGATGCTACGTATTGATATAAGTATACAGTGATCTCACGATCGTATATTTCTTTTCGTTTAACGCTCCTGTACTGCATTATGATCAGATTTTAATGTGGCAAAGAACATAAAACGCACGCCCGCCCCGCCGCCGGCTGACATCAAAACGTTGTTATTCCTCACATAAAGATTCTGACGCAAAACAAGTCACTTTGGTTTTAGCGCGCTACAGTGTACCGTAAAAAAGTTTTACAGTTAGGCCACGAAACTCGCGATTTGAACGTTTATTTCGTAAAATGCCACGCAACGTCACAAACAGGACCTCGGATACAGCGATTTAGAAGCAGATTGTGTATGCTTTAAATGAACGCAGTAGATGAATTTTAATATGCTTTCTTTCGAAAATTCTTTTAAAACGAAATGTCTATCTGACTACTCCTGACCATCCTTTTTATGTTCTTTCAATGAAATTAACATAACCAAATGCCTTTATCTCCATAAAATGGTAAGAAGAGGAGTGGACAACTCCTATGTTTCATCAGTTATGTTATACTCGTACGTCCCATGGAAAAGAAAGTGAGCCTCTTGATATAACAATTGATATAATATGTACCTATATTGCATAATGAATTGAAATTATAGTTTTTTGTACAAACAGTTATTTCGAATCAGCACACTCGTGTCTTACGGCCTGTGTATTTTGGATGGGCGATAAACGAACAGCGGCAGATATGGATTTTGATTGCTCCTCTCAAATCGGGCACGTATCATAGCGCGTTTGACAAAACGACACATAGCTACTGCAAAATTGTACTAGTAAACTACCCCCATTTAACGTCGCTTGCAAATTTCTGCTCGTGAATACCGTTATAAGCCATCATTCCAATCAGGAAGACGGATCGATCGCACACTTAATTGATCAATCAATCAAATCTTTGCAAATACTCAGATTTATGTTATGTGGTAAAACGGAAAACTTCTTAATCGAGTTTAACGTGAAGCGTCAAAACAAACGCCAAGCAAACTTTCTTAACCGTAATATAAATTTGAGTTGAGACCATAATATTTGTGATGGAAACTTCGTGCGGGAGTTGTCTAAAACATGGATACGGTAAAACTTAGAATCATAAATCTTTAACCCTTACAGCAAACAATAATTTTGTAGAAACTCAAAAGATTGCAAAATAATAGTCTTAAATGTAGACAAAGAAATCTTGTTTATACACGAGAAAAACTCCGATTTCGTAATACATTTAAATCTGTAGAAAGCTTAAATCTTTAACGGAGATACCCGAATTTTGGCTAAAAGTCGCTCCTCAAATTTAATTCATGACTTTGATAAAAAATAAGTTACGCTTGACAATATCTTAGGAAAATTTTAATTGAATTCTTGGTTTATTTAATAATGTTGATCTACTGTAACATTGTTCCATGCAGCCATGATTACGGGAACTAATTTCCACAGTCCCCGGCGAGTCGCCCCTAAATAGGGAACTAAATTAACTATGGGGTACGGTGCTGAGGGGAATTCAATTTTATAGTGAAGGTTATTTTATATTACGCCGTTAATACGTTCATGCATTTATATCGGTATTTCTATAAGCCATAGGTATGTGGATATGTCGTATAAGCATTACCTACACCTGAAAACATTTCGTTAAACAATCACCGCCATCTGTTGGCAAATACAAGTAATTTTAAATGAAAAGTCGCTGACGCATCCTAATAGATGAATTCCGAATTTAAATATGTCTTATTACCGCGAATAACTTTTAATAAGACTTTTCGAAAAATACTGTATTGCATCAATAATAGTAGTAGTGATGACGTTTCTGTAGATCTTTACGCAGAACCTATTATAAAATATCATTTAGTTTTTTGTTATCGATTAGTACTTAACATAACCTCAGTACAGAGCAGTGTTTTTTTTTTCATCCCATTACAATTCCACTGCTGGAATACGGGTCTCCTCTCATATTAAGAGGGTTAAGGCCATAGTCTGTCACGCTGGCCAAGTGCGGGTTGGCAGACAACTGTAAGATTTAGTTTTATAGAATTCAAATTTCAATTCGGTCGTCGTAACTGAAAACATAAAACGTCGTAATTTTTAACAGGATTCACTTATAGAAATAACTAACGGAGACATGTATTCAGTTCAATCTGGAGCACTATAACAAGGATATCCTTAAAAAACAGGGAACGAACTGGAGACAGGAACATATAGTCTTTTTAATCTTTAAAACGCACATAACTCTTGTTAAAATTGTAATCTGCGATAATTCGAACCTAGGATCCTTTCAAGAATAAACTTATTTCTAAACATTAATATCATTTATATGTTATATTCCAACCCGCATGCCCAGCGTGGAGATTACGGACATAAACCCCCTTTTAGGGGAGGCCTATGTCCAGCAGTGGACTGAGATAGGCTGATGATGATGATGATGATATGTTATACAAAGTATTGACAAGTTGAACCATGTTCTAGTGATGAATGCACCATTGTTTTTGAACCTTGGATCCTCGGAATGGAAGACGAATTACTAGTCTAAAAGTCATCTGAATGCAGCATTGGATTTGAACCTAGCACCCACTTAACAAAAAACCGATTTCTAAATTTAAGGCTATTTGTTCAGATACGAAGTATCGACAGGTTTAATCGTGTTCAAATGAAGAAAGCAGCACTGGATTTGAACCTAGGACCCTCTTAACGGAAAACCGATTAACACTATTTAAGTAATTTATATAGTTACAATGTATTGACAAGTTCGATTGTGTTCTCGTACCGATTGCATTATCAGTGCCCAACATTGAATTGCATAGTCATTAATTTGTTATTGTCCAGCAACTGGCCCAAGGCCCTCCGTGAACAAATGGAGCGCGATACAACACGGACAGACGTAGATATATATGTACCTAATAATATATACATAGTATTATATGTAACTTACGTCTATATGCATTTAACTTTGGTTTTAAGAAACCTCTTCGTTGCAAAGTGCACGGCAAGACTGTTTAAACGATTAGTCAAAGTTTGAAGAATTTTTTGAATATGGCATACTTACTTAAAGGCGCGTAAATTCCCTCACGATGTTTACCTTCACGGTTGCAGTAAGTGATATTTATTTAATCTTGTAAACACAAATTACTGCTTAAGGTAGTTAGTACCTGCTGGGGTTCAAACCGTAGAATTTCAGAATAGAAGGTAGGTAGAAGGTAGAGATCCATACTACTACGCTATCAACACTAAGATGATAAGCTATTACTGCTCCATATAAACGCAATTATACTACAAATAATATTATGTAACTACATATTTGTTATTCGAAAATGAGTTTTTAATAAGTGTGTTTAAAAGCGCAAGTTGAGCAGGGACTCGCTAATGCATATGAAAAGGAAATAATAAAATTTCATGAGATACTTAAATAAGTACCACAGTGCACATAAATGAATTATGTTAAGGCAGTATGCAAATGTAATTATAATTATTATTGCGATGATACGAACTGATAACGGTGTGAATTATTTCAAGTTCTGTTCGAACTAATGCCATTCATAAAGAACGGTGAATGATGAACGAATATTGCCTTCCCGTTTACATACTTACTATGTAGTATCTGATAAATTAAGCTATTTAAATTTGTCTACAGTGGTGGTTATATACTTAATTGACATTTTAAAAATATTGGACAGAACGCATATTTTCTTGCTGTTTCATTAGCGATTAGTTGGTTTTAAACAAACTGAATCTCATATATTTACAATTTATCTTCTAAGTTTTCACACATTTCATTGCTAAACAAAACCTTGTAGATATTTCAAAACGAAATATCTTTTAATATTCCTTATTTTCATATTCGTATCTAAGTTAAGCTCTAACTCTCTCTTTCCCTGCATCAATACATACTTGTAGATAATGGGTGATAAATATAAATCACTAAGTGAGCCGACTGAAATATAGACCGACTACCAGTAAGATATGACGGAGATCACATTACATTGCATCCGGCCGTGAGAAAACGTGGCGTAAATGTTAATCACATGTACGTACGTACGTTGGAAAATAAAATAGTTCGTTTTTAGTCAATATTTGAATAGTACACGCTGCTGTCCAATATATATTCGTTAACTTACGGCATTATTTTATTCTGTGGCACCATAGAACGGCGTCTAGGAATTTCTGCTTTGGGTTGTTTTGGATTGTTCTAGTAATAATAAACGGTACTTTGTTAAAATCGTTAATAATAAAATATTTTTGGCCATTAGACTTTTTGTCTCTCTAATGTTTAGAGAAGAAATATGAATTAGTAATTTGACAATACATATTTTAATTTCGTTCCTTATGTGTATATTTTTACTACAGGGAAAAAGGTATTTAAATTTCATTTACAAAAGATTCATTATTTCGATTTGCGAAGTGAATAATGAAAGTTATAATTATAATGAGTTTTCAATTAAATGCTTGGAGCAGTGACGCGTTCGCAAATTCAAAACGGCCTCTATGATTAAGGAACCTCAAAATCGATGGATACCTTGTATGGTTGACCGCTGTAAGTAAATTTTCACGAGATTTTCTTAACAACTAGAAAGCATATTAAGTAAAGTCTTGTTAAGTTAACCTTGTCTAAGGTGTGAAGGCCAGGGTAAAACAACTCCTGCAGGTGTTGGGCATATATTACCATATCCACGAAGCAAATCTGAAGCCGCGAGTCAGTGAATCATACCTAGTAACACAAAGTCAATGAACTATTGACAGGTAGAGTGTTCAATATACGAATACGGCTATAAATTGCCTACGACTAATCGTTAACGATTAATCGTCGACTATAAATTTTCGGCACACGTTTTTCTTTCAGCCTCACATTCTTCAGTAGTCGTAATGTAAATAAAGAGGAAAATTCCTGAGAAATAAACGTAAGTACGTAACATAGTATAGCTTCTCAATATGTGGATAAAAACATGGCATGAAAATGTCATAATAATAATGAATATGTACATGTAAGTGATACAACTTATGTTAATAAGAGTTTCAACACTTCTCAGAAAATCAATCATAAGGGATAAAAAGGAATCATTACTTAAAATTGGATACAAAAATCTACATATGATACACAGTAAAAATTGGTCAAGGAAAACTAAGAACGGAGAAGAGTGGAGATGGCTGGAAGATGCCTATGTGTCAAATGACACGCCGACCAGGAGAACCGACTGATTAGTCTTAGTTTTTAGTTTAGATTTAAGTTAAGTTAGTAAACATGTACCTAATTCAGCATTAAAGGCTTAAATAAATGAATAAATAATTGATCTGAATGCGATAGCTCACTGATGGAAGCAGTTGTTTTTCTATATAAACTGATTTAGTTACATGATAATTAAATAACCATTAACGATTCAAACTGGTCAGAAGTACTCACTTTATAAGTGTCCGATATTTGGATCAGTTGGACCGTTACGATTTAACTATTGTTTTGTTACTGTTACTGTTGCTTGTATCGTTGTTTTGTTTTTGTTTTAAAATTGATTCACTGGTTAATGTTATTAATGAAACAGAAAGTTCGTTTAAGAAACGAAAGAGGATGGACATACGAGTTATTGTAAATGTTACTTATTCGCTGTTTCCGAGGTTCCTGAATCCCATCATCGTCATCATCAGCTCGTTTAAGTTCACTGCTGGACATAAACATCCCGTAAGGAGTTTTGCAGCATAGTCCCCACGCTAGCATGCAGGTTCTGAATTTGGACTTGATGTCTGGATATACTATTAATAGTGGCGATGTATGTATAAATATTGCTTTTTGTTGTCGACTGATGCACTGAACGAAAAAGTCTCATAAAAATTAAAGTTTACTAAAATAGGAATTAACATGCTATTATAATACTGAACAGAAAATAGTACCCATTAATTGTATGAATTAATTGCAAAGTATGTAAAATATGTCGCACAATATAAGAATCGTCTAGAACAAGCGACTAACCTATTTCCACATCTAAATCACTCCTTGTTCTCTCAATCAAGCCGCAAAGTGCTTTGTCGGCTTCTCGTCGCGCCATAAACTATACCTTGCGGTAGGGTTGTCACCCACATATTCAAAATATGTATGTATGTATAATTCAAGTCTATGCAGATTATTCAAACGATCAAGGAATCGAATACCTTGCCGTCGTCTGTGTTTCCGGACACATATGACCTAGAACTCTTCAAAACAAGGGTGAATAAGTTCTTTCTAGCCACGCGTGCTCCATCTTAGGGCGGAACTGCGCTTTCCTTCGCATATGATAAAGCTTCAGTCCTCTGAAATTGGCGGCTTGATTATACACTATGAAACTGTCACTGGATAGAAAACTAATACTGTGACATAGATATACCGTAGTCTTAGTTTTATGTCACAGTATATAAATATTCTACCAGATTTTACTACTAATTCCTGTATCTGGAATGATTGGCAGCCCTACCCTCTCCGGCTATTTAGGAATGTCTTTAGCCGATTTGCTCGCTTCAGGCGCTGCTATCCAACTACGGACTGAGTATTAGGTGCAAAGTATATTATAAATCATACTTCAGCTCCGCAATATGCTTCACACGTAATACTCCAGCGAGCTGTGACGAACTTAGTATGTATCGTCAACACTCAGAATGCACCACGGTACTAACGGGATACTGTGATTCTGCTATACAATTTTTTTGCAAAGCAGCAGTGTTTGGTCTTATGACTCGACTTCCGATTATTCTCGTTCGTCCCCTTGTGGTCAAAACACATTATTTTGTAAACTGAACTGTTTAGATTCGCAAACTTCATTGAATTTTATTGTTCCACGTTTCGAAATTTTTATTGTTCCATGGCTATATAGGCTCTCCTCTCAGATTGAGCGGCTTAGCTGAAGACCGTAGTCGGCTACGTTGGCCAAGTACGCGTTGGCCGTCATGCGCCTTAGGGAAAGCTGAAAACTGCTAATTTTAATGATAACTCATACAGACACAAAAATACGTGAAAAATACCATCACGCAGTAGATACTTATAAGCGAACCATCCTTCAAAACGATCCAGTACTTCTACTAGCATATAATACATGGCGCCAAGAACTGCGCAACGTAGGTAGTCCTCCGAATCATGAAAATATAAATGTCCCCAGATTGGATTCCCGTAGGATAAGCGCTCGATTTATTATCAACATAAAGAAGAATAATTACAACACAGATCCTGATCCTTAGATAACCGTCCGTCACTCAACGCCTTAATTTAGATGGTCGTTAAATAGAAAGATTCGTTTCTTATTTCGAATTCTTTCCCATTTGACGTTCGTAAACACCTTTATATAACAAATGACGAGTCTCAATTATTTTAACGTAATGAATTACGCCTGCATTTCTTCAAAGGGTTAAGCAGAGGAGTGTAGTACATAATTTTCATCAGTTATTTTATGCTTTCAATAGAATACGGGATATTGCGACGCGTGGATCGAACGCAGAACCTTAACTGTGCTTGCGACCACTTGAGCAACGAAACAGTCGAAGTAAATTACATGTATGTACATATTAATAAATACTTATATACACCCCTCATACTTTCATATATCTCGTTACATGTACATTTTTGCACACCCAAGCACCGACAAATATTCATACTCACCACACAAATATTTGTCCTAACCGGCAATCGAAACCCCGACCCGCGGCTGAGCAGACACTAACTAACCACTGCGCCAACGGGCCACTCAGCATCGATTACACATAATCGTATGTAAACACAAACGACACAACGACACGTGTATGTTAATGGCCGGGAGCGACCTATTTATGTGGTATTGTTGTGAACAATCAGTGTATACTTGGACCGAGTTGTCCTCGAACCGAACAGTTCGTCGAAACACGACCTGCCCAAAAGTTTAGTCCAACATCGCCATTACAACATTTATCTGTTGTTGTTCACGTTTACTGTTGATTGGCAGACATAAAGCGCACTAATGAGCACAGAAATATAAGTTTTACTTTGTTGTATGCTGGTATACCTACAACAGAATGGAGTGGTCAAAATTCGAGGAAGTTAAATAAAAATTTTATGTAACTGACGTTCAAGAATGTTGCGAAACGGGTTAGTACCGAATGTGGATTACTCCAGTACTGTGGCTACTAAACGAAAGGTTTTATTAATTTATTATAATTAAAACTATGTACATTTATGACAGATGTCATAATAGCCAAATTAACGTAACAATATTAATACAATTAAAAATAATAAATTAATTAATCGCAGGAAATGTCATCATTTAATTAATTCAATTACAAACTATTTTCAATTACAAAGAAGTACAATTTATAGAAAATTATAATTAATTTATAAAAAGTTGAATAAAGTTATTTAATTATTAGGATTGAGGATGATATTATAAACTGTCCAATTCTATAATTGGGTGACGACACGCGCTCGTATGTGGCCACATATTAATTGTATAAAAATGAAGCTATTACGACACAGCTTTCTCCCGAACAATGGCCACTGGTGACCGATTGTATGCGTATAGAAAATAAAACCATTGTCGAATAGTAGTTAAATCAGTCTGCATGTGCCTACGCAGATACCTTGTTACACTTGCTGCATTTTTCTCATATGACACCTACGTCCAGTCAGCCTGATTATATCGGGAACCTCACTATTATTTTATCATCAGACCAGGTCCGTCACCTTTGTCTTTGTCAAAAAAACCTTTATCCTCACAGGGCTGATGTGTTTCTACATTCATAACGTAGTAGGGTTGCTTAGTACGTGCCTATTAAAATAAGAACAAATATCTTATGATAACAGCGAAATTATAACAGTAACAGCTTATCTTTTCTAAATTAAAATTCCTAGTAGTAGCTCGGAGTCTGGACTTGCGATCGGTGCACGACAATAAGATCCGTATATTCCATAGTGAGACTTAAAGGTAAATGGTAAAACTTGGGAATATACTTCGCTCTTCTGCCTATGTTTTCGTTGATTACACCCATGATGCTATGGAATATGGATTACCATCTATTTATTCGTGCACTCGATCACATAAGCACAATATGTATGTATATCGCATATTAAAATGTTTTCCTTGAGTCTCAATTTATACATAATTCGACTGCGGCGAGAAGCTAACATCACAAATGTTAACTAATTGATAGCCCTTTGTAACTGTGTCATGGTTAAGATGTATTACAGACATAAAATAGAAATATATTTAAAATTATCACGTAAAACTTAATTGCCATAATTTTACTGATAAATATTACATTGTAATTTGTATGCGAATTCTAATTACACATAGAATAACTTCACGCCTGTATGTCCCCGAAGTGGTAGACAGAAGAGTGTAGTACACTCCCATGTTTTACCAGTTATTTTATAAGTCCTAAAGAATTGGAGTGAACCTAATACCATTCATTCACTGGGAAGAAATCCAGACTCCGAAAAACCAAAAAATACTTTGCGTAATCCGAGAATAAAACCTATTATAGGTAGGCAGACTGATAAACGCACCGTTGTTAACAAAGACGCATTTAATGCTAACTGGCATTTTCTAGCAATCAATCTAGATGATGATGAATTTTCTTACAACCCTAATTTATAATAATAAAGCTCCAAATGACAGGTCACTCACGCTAATTCAATATAATTATATTAGTATATAATTCTATTTTGATATATACATATGTACTGTCTAATCCTAATACTAATGTTGAGTGCCTCGTTGGTCGAGTAGTTGCAAGCGCGACTGCCGATTGAGAGGTCCTGGGTTCAAATGCCGGGTCGGGTACTATTGGATGTTCCTAATTTAGAATTTCTAGTAGTGTGCCCGGTGTATGGCACGTGGGAGTGTAGATACTACACTTCTCTGCCTACCTCTTCGGGGATTACAGGCGTGAAGTTACTTTTTTATATAATTCTATTTTGATATTTACATATGTATATGTTTAAATTGCTCTCCGTCCAATAATAACCATATACTTAGTATGACCAAGTAAATTAATATGTTTATTAGCTGCCACTCCGTGTAGGTCTTAACGTGACTGATCCCGCGGAATTGAAACCTAGTCTTGTGCGTCATTAATCATTAATGAGTATATTGTGACGTGACCCAAATGGCTTGGCGACATGTTAATACGCTGCTAACCTGCAGTGAGTCTTACACCTGGTTTCTTGGTAATAATAATAATATGTGGGGACAACTTTTAGAAAATAATCATATGTACCTACTGTTCTGCAGTACTTGGTGTATTAAAATTTGGGAAAAAATCCTTAAAATCATATCGGAGGCAGATTCTGTTGTGCAGATCTTCAGAAACCTCTGAAATTTAAAAGCCTTCAAAGCTTAATCCACTTTTTATCCCAACAGTAAACAAACCTATTACGATTTTCCTATAAACAAACCTATTACGATTTTCCTATAATATCTTTAGCAGGCTGTAAACACTGATGACTCCTTGCTGGGGACTTGTATTTTAAAACGGAGAGGTTCAAAGCATACCGCACCATGCTGTGTCAGTGTGGACTGATAGAAACACGGTTTAATAGGCAACTGTTCAATCATTCGCCTGTCTTTCTTTAAACTACTTAAATAATATTCATTTATAAAAGATTAATTTTAGTTGTCACATCTTGTACCAATATGACCCTTATTACTCTAAGAATAAGTAATATTTTCCTACGTCAAGTAAGCTACTCGTAGATAGTACTGATACAGAAGCAAGGAAATTCAAATCTCACAAGAATGTTTAGTTGAACATACATAACTAAGAGAAAATCTTTATTACAATATAAAAATATATGTATGTACGTTTGTCAAACGTAAGCACATATAAATTACCGAACGTACTCTCAATATCGTTTAATATGTACGGAGTTGGGTTACATCAGACATTATTACTGAGCTCATACTTAGGTACTAGAATTTCCGGTGCGGGAGTTCTTACACATTTCCTCAAGAATTCGGAACTATTTTAACGGATTTGACTTTTATTCTTACCTTAACTACCCGTAATAAGTACTTTGGGGTAATTTTTTATATGTAAGACCCATCCTCCCGTATTTAGCTCGAAGGTTATACCTTTATAAGTTGTGTAACAACTGACATCATAATACACTACTCGTAGATTTAACTTCAATTCAGATTAAAAATTTTAACTTAATTTATTAAGACATTTTTTTTCTTTTTGCTTCACTATGGTATACGAACACTTCGGTGCTTTAAAACAATTCTATTTCCATATGTTTCATTGAATCGATTCTATTATTTTTTATTTTTTTAAGATATACAATATTTAACTTATTCCTCACAGTTATCTGTATATTTTTAGGACTTCTGAAATACTAAGCTATGGAAATATTATGTATAATTGAAATAGTTTTGATATTTATCGAAAACCCCATGTATAATAAGAATTGTATTGACACCGTAGTTAAACCAAATTTTTTCAAACTAATCGTATCGATTCGGACGTTATGATCCGTTATAAGTCTCCGCGTGTGAGAACTCCCTCGGTTCAATAATATAAAAGTAGTATTAGTTCGCGTAATCAAACAAAAAATGAATCAAATGATAGATATCGACTTGT
>DWDT01001458.1:0-15871 GCA_018245595.1 Microceris scylla | reverse complement strand
CGCGCGCGGCCGCCCCCTCCCCCCGGGGCCGGGGGCGCGCCGCTCCGCGTATACTATTAGACTAGTTATTACAAATATACTCGCATTGTCCCCCGTCGCCTCGAATGCTTCAAAATTGGTAATCATTTTGAGGGCGGAGCAATGCGTGTACATTTTTTTATTTGAGTGTTGTCTCGTATAGATGTTGTTCTGTAGCTCGATATTCGCTTCAGGGTTTACTTCAACATGGTACCGATATTTCCGTATGCAGGTGTTGACAGTAAACTGAAATAATTTTATTAGGTATCTTTATTATTATTGCATTTAATTGTAACTCTTGTTTTTTCTACATGTAATGTTTTTATTATATTGGACAATATTAAGTGAATTGAATACGACCTGTCTGAAATGTAATGCATGAAATTTGTTCATTTCTCTATTTTATACATGAAAGCTTTATAATGCTACTGGTTTTGTATACGAAATGTTTGCATGAACACTGACCCTACTGCTTCCCGTAATCCTGCATGTTGTGCGATGTATCGGTCGTCGTTGGTGGTTTATTCTGTCTTTCGATTTGAAACACGTTTGTTAATAAATTTAATAATTACATTAGACATTTTTTTATTTAAACTTATTATTTAAACTTTTTTTATTTAAAGTTTGTCGATATTTTAAAGCAGTTCAAATTTTTCTTTCACCATAAATTGTAGTATAGTTCTTGGCCAAACATTAGTGACGGTGTACATGCTATGTAAGGACACATAGGCTGCTTTTGATAACAAACGTACATCCCAAACAAACAGCCAACAATTTGCTAAAATATAACTTGAGCGTGCGGCGGTGCCCTTACATTGATCTGGACCGTTCGCTTTGTTACATTACCTTATCAGACGTAGATCGATTTAGACTTGTAGACATTAGAGTTGCCAATTAAAAAATACGAAATAATTACATTAAAGAAACAAACAATTATTTTCTCATGGAATCAAAAAAATGCATGCTCTTAATGTTATTTTATTTAAGCTTATATATATAGGCAAAGTATTAGGGTTGGAAAATTTCATTGAGGTTCTTTCGAATTTCATTACCTGCAATGTAGGATTTTTTTTTTCGGATTGCGCCGCTCCGGCGATCACTTTACAGATTAATCACTCGTCCACCCCGACCGACTTCCCCGTTCCGAAGCGTGTATAGTTGGCAACTCTAAGCCGCAAGTCGCATTTAGGGATCCGAATAGAGCGGAAAGAGCGGGCGCGGCTAACGTGTGGTGTGGCGCAGGAACCCGTCGTCGGGCTCGCTGACGGCGTCCGCGTCGGAGAGCGGCTCGCTGGAGCGCGCGCGCGCCGCGCTCGAGCGCCGCAAGCGCGCCGCCGCGCCGCCGCCGCCCGCGCCGCTCGACGACGCGCCGCACGCCGCCTCCTGCCGCGTCGAGAACACGCGCGTCAACCCCGACTCGCTCATCGACGAGCTGCTCGCCGCCACCGACCTCAAGCAGGCCGTCGAGGACTCCGCCGAGAGTGAGTGTCGCGCTTTATTTTTCTTTTTCTTTTTACAACGGTATGTTATATTTTGAGTGACGGGGCTTGAACATTTTATTCCTTGGATCGGTGCAATGATGCTATTTCCATAAAAACGTAACAGTGAATCCACTAACGCTCGCCGGTCGACGCGAGCCCAGCCACGCGCCGATGCCGACTGGGGCGGTGGGGCGGGCGCTTCTAATGGTCAATTTTTTAACCAAAAAAAACAACGTTGCACATTAGCGCATGCGAATGAAGTATTATTATACGTAATGTAAGTAGTGTTAACGTGTGTGCGATGTGTCGGGCAGCGTCAGGGCTGCAGCTGTTCATCTCGCGCGACGGCACGGCGGAATTGGGCTCGCGGCCGCGCGCCGCGCTGGCGCCCGACTACCAGCGCGTGGTGCTGCAGCCGCGCGACCACAGGTACGGCACGCCCGCCGCCCACTTCATTTAATATTACTATCTAATAATTCTTATTGTTACGTCTCGTCTTTCGGTCATTATTTATCATCAATTAACTTACATAAGAAGTTTATTCTTCAAATACTTTATAATTTAACAAACACCGCACATCCATCAGTGGGAACTGCTCGATACAACAGATCTCACTGAAAATTAGTGGCCACGATTTCTTTGTGACATAGTGTTGCAGTTTTCTAAATTTTATGTTTAACTGCTTCGTTTTTGTTACTGCATACATTTATTGCTTCTTGGCTTTGAGAAGAGTATTTGTATTTGCTTTGCTATAACGAAGGCATAGTGCATCGTGAGTGACGCAGCGGTGGGCCGCAGGTAGCCGGCGGCGCGAGCGAGCGGCCGCGGCCCGCGCCGGCGCCGCGGGGGGCGCTGACTTACCCTATTTATTTGCTCCCCTGCACCGGAGGACGGACTATAGTGACGTTGTTGCGGACTGCATTGTGTGTCGATTGAGATCCTGACGTCGCCGGCGCGCCGCGCCTGGCGCGGGTGGCGCGGTGTCGCGAGCGTCGCGAGTGTCGCGGTGTCGCGAGCGTCGCGAGTATCGCGGTGTCGCAAGTGTCGCGAGTGTCGCGAGTGTCGCGAGTGTCGCGAGTGTCGCGGTGTCGCGAGTATCACCGGTGTCGCCGCCGGAGCGCGGCGGACGGCAGAGCAACGCATATTTATTGTTTTCTAATAATGTAATAAATTATGCCATAATGTAAATGTTTTACGATTTGTAACTTAAATATGTTGTTTTTATATTATTATTCTGAGGCAGTTCGATGTGAACGGCCGCGTCCGGGCGATGCGACCGTGTTATGATTTTCAATTTTTTGTATTGTAAGGTGTGAGTCGTCAGCCCGACGACCGCCTGCCCGACGACTGAATGTTCCTATGACTGCGTATCGCCTGTGCTTCCTCCGCTCTTCTTCCTCGATTTAGGTGTTAATTGCGATATCCGTATATTCTTAGATATAATAAACCCAACTTTAAATGAGCCTCTAAACTAATTAACGTCAATATTATGTTAGCTTCTGTAACTTGTCTGACGTCGAGTCACGGCTGGTGCTGAGTGGACTGTGTCACACCCCCGTCGTCTCGTCGGCGACATCGAATCTGGTGGCATTCGTCAAATACAGAATCCAAATTGTTAGTTAAGTAACTGAATATTACTTCCAAATCCCTCCACGGGCCGCTCGGTGCCCGGAGCCGGCTGCGGACGGAGAGAGAATAATCTAAGTCATTCCCTTGCACCGGAAGCTCAGCGCGGCTCGCCGCCGCCGCCTCGTTGTTGTATCATAGTGTATGTATACAGCCTGTACAGTATTTGAATAAAGGACGTGTTTAGAATTGCACTGCTGCTTCATTTATGTTTCCTCCATCCCTACTCCATTCCATATCTACGTATGCATACGAGTTGTTGCTTGAGACTTCGTTCAGGTGAATTTCAGTTTTTGGGTTATTCCAGATTGTTTTTATAGATCTGGCCGCGACGAGTGTTCAGCCTATACAATTGCTATATCTCCGAAACTATCCATTATTTTACCTGGTGTTCATATGAACTTTCCATCGTCATAGTTTTACAGATTATAACGAAAGTATCAACTCAAGTTTCAACTGAACAGCTTTTTCATTCCAATAAATGGTTGACGATATCGAATGAACACATTACTTTTTCAAATATATTTATGGATCAATTGAATTTAAAAAAAAATCAAAATATGTCAAGTAAACCACAATATATCTGCGAAAACAGAACCCATATCAGTTATGTAGTTACTGAAATGAGCGGGCACGAACACGCAGACGAACAAGACTAACAAAAATTCTAAAATTCATCGCAAGTGCAACTACCGATCGAGAGGCCCTGGGTTCAAATCCCGGGTCCGGTAGTGGCGTAGCGTAGCAAGGGCGGCCCGCCTCGAGTGGCAGTTTTTAGGGGCTGCAAAATTTCACAATAAATAATAAAAATATTTTATAAATATTTGAACTAGTTATTGCTTATTTTTATCGCAAGTACAAATTCGTACCGATTGAAAAAAAATCGAAAGTTTTCATTACTTATTTTGTGACGAATTCGGAGAATCCCCTTTCTTTAAATGATTTTTCTTTTATAACTTCAATATTGTTCAATATGTAGGTACGGGTAACTCTTTTTTAAGGAACATGTTTGAGAAATTATATACCTAAACTTTCTTATTTAAAATCTAACCTGTATAATGATAACTGTTCTTGCCGAAAAGTTCTATAGAATTAATGTATTAAACATTAACTTGAAATGCCTAAATAAGAGGGCGGCAGTTGTCTTCCGCCCCGAGTGGCCGACTACCACGCTGCGCCACTGGGGTCGGGTACTATTGGATTTTTCTAATTTAGAATTTCTAATAGTGACTCGGAGTCTAGAATTGTGCCCGGTGCATGTCAATATGAAGAGCCTATTCCATGGGACGTCAACTTAACTGGTGAACCATGGGAGTGTGCTACACTCTTACGCTTGTGCTACACTCAACTCTGCCTACGCCTTCGGGAGTTACAGGCGTGATGTTACCTATTTTTCTTAAATTCTGTTTTGGGTTATATTGCGTTAATTAAAACCTGTAACAATAGTTTTTGTTAAAGAAGCTATCTATCTACAGAGCCCGATCCTTTGCACTTTAATTATACCTATCTATGTATTTATATCATTAAAATATGAATTAAATGCGCAGATCTGTTCTGACATGTGAAGAGAAATGATTAATGTGGATGAACATAGTCAGGTCTGTAAGGATAGATATTTTGCACTCTGGCTACCCCGTAAGGAACCTAGCGTGATGGTGTAATAATGATCATTTCATATTACCTATATATTTCACCCCAACAACATACACTCCGTGTTCGTCACATAATTATATTTAACTCGTGCTTGTGTCAAGCACACAACCAATAAATAGACCAATTCGCCGAAGCTCATGCACGGAACAGTATCTAAAAAGAACAAATTTTTTTCATCAGTAAAACTACAACATGTGTATAATGTCTTTATTAAACCTTGGTCATGACTAAGTAAATGCCGAAGGGCTTTAGCTCGCCGCTGGGCTGCTGTGGACGGTCACGTGACTCCTCGGAGCCGGCCACCAGCGGCCAGTGCTGTCCAGTGCGCCCAGGCAAGTCTTGTCATGTTTAACAGTTACACGAGATGTTACAATAGTACTTAGTTATCATATTAATAATTTAATAACATTGTATTTAAAAAAAATATTTTTAAATAAAAACCTTATTGGTATAAGTATCGGTATAGTCTATGCTAACAGAACTATTAAAAAAAAAACAGACAATTTGATTTTTTACATCACAAATATTTTATTGCATATTGAAAACATGAACACTACAGCTTTATTTCATTAAGTTTACAAAAGTGGTTTTCTTTTGGAATGTAGGTACAATTAACTCAATATATTTTATCTACTTACTAATCTAATCGCCAGCTACATAATACAAAATTGTAAACTAGCGTTGTTAATAATAAAAGCTACAATGTAATCCACAAGACATTTTTTATATGAATAATTACATGAACACAAGACCAATACTACCGAAAGAAGCAACCGAGCGCCGCTCGCAGACGGATGCGCGGTTTAAAATAATAGTTCATCAAAAACTATTTCAATTCACACAAGAAACACTATTTAAAATGCATAACTTATTAACATTCTAGTTGTTTAAGACATATTGCGTTACAAAGGAATAAATATTATGGTTCTAATACTAAGTAGTAGACTCAGAAAAGTTATAAATTATTTACAAAGAAGCGAGACTTCGTCGCGTCGTCGTTCACGTCGCCGCGACTCTACTCCTAGCGAACACGTCCAATACGACGATGAATGTATATAAAAATATCACAATATTGAAATAGATCACTTAATAGGTAATAATAGTAAGGTGTAGAACCTTGCGTAGAATCTCCTACGACAGTAACTAGCACAGGTTGTAATGTAAAGGTAACGTGTTGAGCAACATGTGGCGGCCGGCGGCGCCCTCGCGGACCCATATCTATAATAAAAAATGGAAAGTGAAGTAATATAGCTTTAGGAGGCATATCAAGGAAATACAAGAATATCATGATCGGTTAAAAAGTGCTACCATTTAAGCGTAAAAAAAATTTTCGTGTTCAATAAAGCATCCATTAAAATTCCTCGCGAGGGTGACGACGCCGGCGCCGATAGAAAAGATTGAAAAGTTAAGTACACTTTATCACCCCAGGAGTTCCCTAATCATTCGAGCACTGTACACGTCCTACCCAGCTGCCTATCGTTCTACATATGTGTCTACTTTGCTGCCTCGCGCCGAACGTATATAATATTCTAGTCCGTTGGCGCCCGGCCACGTCATATGTAATACGCCTGTGTACAGAGTCTACCCTAATGCTAAGTTTTCAAATATACAGACTTTTATATAAGGCACGAGCGGGCCGCCGCCGCCCTGCGAGCCCGCGGCGCCCTCGCCCCCGCGAGCTCCGGGCGCTCCGCGGCCGGGCCCGCCTTCACTATAATTTAATTTAGAATCTTGCACGCTTTTTGTTTTCACCTATAACTAATAAATTACGACCTAAAGGACATCGTCCTCGTACGCAACGACTACCTAGAGTACTTAATGCCTACTTATAAACTTTAGTCAACTTACAGGTAATTATTTATTATTTAGATTAATAAAATACAATTATACTAACCTTAGTACAGATGTAACATGTATAAAATGAATCCCAATGATATAAGAGTTACATTAAACTGCGGTGACTGTCAGAACGTATAATCGGTTATCGCCGTTTGTCGCAACATAAAACTCTTCATACTTTTTAGAATCACTATGTATTTTCGTTCGCTTGCAGTTCATCAGTTTAAACGAATTGCGTTTCAGTACTGTATTAAAACCTTATTAATTAATATCTGTTAAATACCGACCGTTCTTATATACTATACAAAACAAGTCATTTTACAAAGTCATACACACGCACATACATGACATTTCACACATTCGTGTCATACCTTCCATACACACACGCACACACACATACATACATATACACAGGCACACACGCAGTCACGCCGTCAGACATTTGGTTGATATGCGACAGTCGTTTTTTCTTCGTAACGTCTTTTTCGTTCATTCTGGGGTTGAGTAATTCTGAAATGAAAAAAAAAAACATAGTGTTGGTTAAGAAAATTATTAATAATAATTATTATTTACTATTATAAACATAATTCGTAACGATTTTCGTAACTTATGCAACGTAACGCGCACTATGGTCAAAGTTTTATGGCGCGTTTGAAGCAGGGGCAACGTCCGGCTCGCTCCCGTTACAGCACAATCAATCAATTAAATGGACGCACCCAGACAATACTTTCGAATAACAATTATTATACCGGTGCGCGTTACACATCGTCGGATGCACGACACCTGACGAACAACAAAAACACAGTAAAACATTACCTGCGAGGAGCGGTCAGATGAGGCGCTCCTCGGGCGGCGGCTTGAGCGCGTGGTGCATCATCTCGGCGCGCGGGTTGCAGTACTCCTGGCCCGAGGGCGAGTACGTGCCGCGCGTGGCGCGCTTGCGCCGCGCCTGCGCCGCCAGCAGCCAGCCCGCGCCCGCCGCCAGCAGCAGCGCCGCCGCCGCGCCGCCCGCGCCCAGCGCCGCGCGCCACGCGCCGCCGCCGCCGCCCTCCAGCGCCCACGCCGCCTCCGAGCAGTTGCGCCCCGCCCACCCGCCCTCGCAGCGGCACATGTAGTCGGCCACGCTCGTGCAGTTCTGCTCGCACGCGCCGCCGTTCTCGCATGGCCCGGTGCTCCCCTCGCCGCCGGCCGCCGGCTCGTAGCACGGGTCGGCGACGGCGCACTCGTTCCCACAGAAGCCCGCCGAGCACTCGCAGCTGGACACGTTATAAATGACTGTTAAAGTACGACCTGAGCGCCACGCTATCCGACCTCGAAATCTTTCACTACAAACGAAAATATGTTAATAAAATTAAAATACGAACATGTAGCCACCCTCGGTGTTCTTGCAGCGGCCGGGCCCGCAGCTCACCAGCCCGCTGGCGCACTCGTCCACGTCCGTCTCACACCGCACGCCCGTCCATCCTGTGGTATCGACATCGTAAACATTTTATAACATAAAATAACATAAAGGTCTAAATTAAGACATAATTATAGACGCAGGGATTAAACCAAGACAACCCACAATAACCTACGAACGTAATAATAACTTTCCCAGTGTTTTGGTGACACATACAAAATACAAGCTGATTTTTAATTACCGTTTAACGTTAATTGTAAGGCGATGTAATGGCACTGAATTTGAAGCAACTGTCATGGAAAAGTCCAGTTGATTATGAAGAGGGTAGTATAGGAAATTTGGTCCTTGTAACATCTTAATGTTATCGATGATAGAAAAAGTCGTACAATGGACTTGATGCGAAAAACTGAAGTTTGTATCGTATCGATGTAGTTGTTAAAAAGATCTCCAGAAAGTTTGGCTTCTCCCGAGAACTAACTATTATTTGGAAAGAAAACAAAACCACAAAACAAACTACTTTATTAGATCTCATTTATATTACCTAAGGGTAGCTCGACGTCCGAAATTTTCCAACGCATATGTTCATTTTTAATAACGAATTCAAGAGAGGTTTGTTAGGCAGTGTTATACTCTACTTTGGTAAGTCGAGGGCTTCATAATACGCAGAAAAAATTGAGGGCAATACATCCTTAACTACTATCTGTCTCTTTTCAAAGTTGGTTCACTATATAAATGTATATCACCATAGCCTTATATACATTTGTTATACCAATGTGTAACAAATGTATATAAATGTTCACGGATATAAATGTATACCATAATAGGTTCCAGACCGCACACAATAAATACATACATTTCGTAATCTTCAAAATTTCCAAACATAAGCAATATCTACATAAACTCGATTGTTTTAAACTTGTCGATATTATTGTATCATTTTGTTTGTTTTTCTAATATACCATGTTAGCATTTTATGTTTTTATTCGTATTTTTTCGGATTATTTTTATTTAGAGATAAGACACCCTATTGATATACATAGACGCTGGTTTTGTAACAAAATAAAAACATAAGGAAGCGTTAAATATCGAACTATAACGGCGACCCAATGCCCCCTCCTCGTGATAACTATCAACTTACTTCCTTAATTAAGTAAACCGTTAATGAATTATGAAACTATAAATATATAAATTATCATAATATAATATATTATGTACCACATTGTACGTTCATGTTTATATTTTATTCTTATGATTAATAGCATTTGAATAACTACTGTCACATGAACTAAACAGTGTGACAGAGCAGGTCTGCCCCGTTCACACTGCGTATCTAAAATACTGTACTGCTGCCCGGGCGTGGCTATCGAGCTCACTTAACTAAGTTATAATTATAACAATTCTGTGTTAAAAATGCTTAAATTTCCTCATGCTCCTATTAACGATCGCCGGTATCCGCCGATGCCTATGAGCAATTTGTGTGAATTAATTGATACTCCCGAGACGGTCGCCAAGGTGAGGACAATCCGGCGAAGGTCAGAGCCAGCGGCGCATCATTGTTTAACGACTGTCACTGCTGTATTATTGTCTCGATCCATTTGGCAGCATGCAGTGGACACGAGTGTTCACGCTGACACGCACTAAGGCACGTCTTGGAGGGCCATATAAGGAACACCCCCAGACTGAACCTCTGGCTGATTTCATTATTAGTGGATAAGCACGGTATGATAATATGTTTTCTACATTAAAAATATATTCGTGAGATGACGCAACAGCCAATGTTCTTTAAAAAATAAAGAATACTACCAATCATTTTTATCAGTGTAGCAAATACACTGTTCACATGATATCGGACGATAACATCAACATGTTTTTATAATTCTATGTCTTGAGTATAGAGAATTGTTGGTTACATAGAGGAGATGAGACGTTAAACTTCAGTGTTATAACGAAATCATACCTAGCAAGACCAGGGCGAGAAACGGTGTCAAGATCCATGCTTCCACCATAATTGTAACTTCAATCACAATATCCTTACGGCCACCGACCACGTATCACTACTGCACATATCACACTTTTGCACGATTTTCACAATTACATGACATTTTCAAGCTACAACAATTATCTGAGAGGAACATAACTACAGTATTTGCCAAAAGAAATAATTGGTACGGAGTTTCTCTACAGCGCGGACCGGCGGGCGGCGGGCGGCGGCGCAGCCACTGACTCACGTAGTGTGACGGCGACTCGCCCGAATTTCCTCAACGTCACTCATTTTCTTATCAATGCCGAGTGCACGGTCGCTGGTCAAAGCCAAGATGACGTGAATGCGACCCGCAGCTTCCTGTTACTACGAAGCGCATCGACACAGCCTAGCGTTGACGGCTGTTGATTTAATAAAATGCGCCTTGCCGCATTACACATTCAATAAACACTCATTACTATTTATTTGCGTACTGAAGTAATCATGTCATTAATATACTGCAAACGTCATACTATAACCAGGAATATTAGCCGAGGAAAGGGCGCGATGGCACTCCGTGGCGGAGGCCTATGTCTAGCAGTGGACCGAGATAGGCTGACAATCATGATTAGGATGATAATGAAACGTCATACGACCTAATAAATATTTATATGTAAGCGTGATTTAATTTAAAACAAATATTAATTTTCAGATATATGCTAAAAAGTTGGGAAATATAGAATAAAAGATTGGGCATCGCTGGCAGCCTTATCAACCGTTATCTGTGGAGGTAGATTGTTGTCGATGGAGCGTTGGAACGTGATAAGGCTCCACACGCGCGGCCATCGGACCGCAAGATTGCCTCACAATAATTTATCTAACACTAAATATTACATAAAAAAAACACAGAAATTTACGATTTGTACGTACCACGTACAGCCCAGTTTACCTGTCCTTGTTTTCATTGTTGACTCATTATATTATATTTTCTATAAACGAGGGTTTTTGAGGAATTACTCATGTTAGACACAAGATAAATTTGCCAGTAATATATTTTATGTGTGGCACGAATACGGGTTCTGAGCGATTATAAACTGCACGCTTCCGTTTACTCATCTTTCATTGAATAAAATTAATGCGAACAGAAAATGTAATTTACTTCATCTTAAGCATAAATTATCAAATTATTAAAACTTGAAATAATAAATGTCCTGGAAAGTCTTAACACACGGCCATCTGATGCCGAGCTTGGCAGCCGATAATCACACGCCCAAACATATAATACATACTCAACATTCAAGAAATACTTTTCTCGAAATCGCAAGTGTTAATTTTTTAATTTAATGATTCTGCCCTTAGCAAAAATAAACGACGTTGTGTTCTCGTCATATTGCAGTTGCTTGACAGCCGCATTGGTCTCCAAGTAACTTAATTTTGCTTCTTTATTTTCACTAATTTAAATAAGTATCATAGTAAATATTTAATATCGCATTATATTTAAGTCACATCTACAATGTGGGCTGTGATTTTATAATTTATCATCTTTGTAAAATTCTACTATACATAGTATAAAAAGGTAAACTGCGACGAATACTATTATTGACTAATACAGTTAAGCAATACTACAGATAGTCTTGCCATAAATATTCTTCTTGCCATAAATAGGTCAGTTCTTTATAAGTAACACCCCACCAAACCATCACTGAAGTCGGATAATTAATCCCCATGTTGTACTCTGTTGACTAATTGGGAAGCTTCTTTAGAGCTTTCAGCATCATTTTGATTGTTAAAATATTGCTCAATTGTAAAAATTTTATCATTCGTAAACAAAATATTTCTGTGAACTCCCTTTGCGTACCGTTTAAGTAATTGTTTTGATTTTACCACCCTTTTATTTTTTAAATTATAGGTTAAGAAATGACCAGTGCGTCTCTTATGCCGACTCATTTCCCGAGATAAAATCTTTTACTTTCGGACAGGATTTCTTCGAATTCTTTCCCTTATTGCTTGGATTGCCCTTTTCGTACGAACACTACGTGTACGGTCAGATCGTTTTCTGTCACGAATAGAGGAGGTTTCATTGTACCTATCCAATAGCCCGGTACACAAACATTTGACTAATACCGAGCATATGGAGGATTTTAAAAATTGCTATGTAATGCCATCACAGCGATTCTGTGCTCTTTGTCACCCCACTTCATTTTAATATCACAAAACACTTCATAATATATTGGCGCAAAAATAAGAAAACACAATCAACAATCATATAAAAATGACAGATTCCAAATTCAAAAGTAATATTTAGTTCATTTTTGATTAAAACAGTATTTATGGGCAGACTATGTATACTGCAAGCAGTTGTACTGTTTTCATCGTACTATGAAAGCACGTTAGCGCGTGGTTGTGTGTAGGTGTGTGTAGGTGTGTGTAGGTGCGCACCTGGCGGGCAGTCGCAGAGGAAGCCGCGCGCGGAGGCGGCGAGGCGGCAGCGGCCGCCGTGCGCGCACTCGGCGCACTGCTCGCGCTCGTCGGCGCAGCGCCGGCCCGCCCAGCCCGGCGCGCACGCGCACGCGGCCGGCTGCGTGCGGGGACACACTATATTATTACGTGTCTTCTGCGTCTATTGCCACCTAACGTATTTAGCACTCGTGCGTAAACAAATTCCTACTGATGCCTCGGAGGAGTCCTCACCGTGGAGTTGGTATCGCAGACGCCGTGCACGCAGGGGGTGACCTCGCAGAAGGCCAGCTCGCAGTGCACGCCCTCGTAGCTATCGAAGCACTCGCACGTGTAGTTATTGCCGTTTACGGGATCTGTACCGACGAAGTCGTTTAAATGAAAATATTTAAAATACTACGTTTTTCAATTGTTTGATGAAATGTGTTGCTTATTAAAATTACAGACAATAGATATACAGAAATTCAAATCGGTTAATCGATATAAATTTTAAGAAATGTTCATTCTATTCATTTACTGAAAACATATACCTCTTCAAAACAATAATATGCTATTGAATAATTAAAACTACTTCAAATAACAAGAAATTTAATGCGTCATTTCTGTACACAATATATAAGACCTAAATACATTTTTCAAAACAGAAAACCTGTTTTTTGTGTTTCAAAATGAACAAAGCCAATGAACGAGGTGTGTAGTGACTACTCGTAATAAGATGTTGCTAACGGGTTACAAATGACAACAAAGAGTGTCACACACGATTAGTATTTTTTATTGAAGTTTTACTGAAACGGAGCGACCTTCAAATATCAGGTTAAAATTTGGTTAGCAAATATTGTACAATTTATTTTTATAATGACCGTATACTCAAAAACGTACACACAGAGATGCACACTCGCGCACATCGCACAAAAAGTATAAGGTGAACGAATGAGAAATTTCAGCTAGTATTAGAGTTGCGGGGTAGGAGCGAGGAGGAGGAGGAGGAGACAGACCTGCGCGGTCGCGGCAGAGCGCGCGGGCGGGCGCGCAGGGCCGCTGCGCGCACGAGCGCGTGCGCGGCCGCTCGCAGCGCGCGCCCGCCCACTCGGCGCCGCACGCGCACTGGAACGTGCCCGCGCCGTCCGAGCACGTGCCGCCGTGCTCGCACGGGCCCGACAGGCACTCGTCGATGTCGTGTTCGCACCTGACACACCGTCACACCGCCGCGTTACTCTCGCTCGCTTCCGTGCCTACTTCCATTTCAAATTCTTTTTCGTACGAGTAAATGATACTAAATATTCTTATGAGGTGCTCGAGTATCGTATGATCGATGAGAAGTAATAAAATATAAGTGACACTGAACCTTTTCTACTGAACTTATTCTTCCCTTTATGAAACGACAAAAAAATTATTTTGTAAATACTCGGAGAAAGTACGGCTGAACTTACAGTTCGCCGTCGAAGCCGACGGGACAGACGCAGGTATATTTGGCCACTTCGTCCCTACACGTCGCCCCGTTCTTACATTCGTTCATCTCGCACTCGTCGATGTCGATCTGTTAAACAAAATTAAATAAACAATTATTAATAATAATAATAATAAAACAGATTAACTGCGTAATCTTAACGCAGTTTCAAATTGCAAGTTGCGTTGGCTTGTAACAAATTTTCAGGATCGGTTCGATACTTCGAAGGGCACATTAAACTCATTATGTATGTAGCAATTGTTAAACTTTGTAGAAGTTGTTAAATTGAAATGATAACGATATTTTTATTTTAAGCAAATATCGTTTTTGTTATCCGCCCTCGTTACGACAAAGAGACTTTCTACTACGCACAAAAGATTCAATGTCAAGCCGCGATCATGCTAATCCTCTTTGTCCTCAGTTTCGACCGCTTTAATTTGGGTCGGTGGCGGGCATGTTCCGCGAGGTGTGTGTAAGAGGTGTGTAAGTAGAAGAGAATGTCGGCAGTGACCTCGCAGTAGTCGCCGGCGTAGCCGGGCGGGCAGGCGCAGGCGTACGAGTTGCGCACGTCGGCGCAGTGCGCGCCGCGCCGGCACTCGTGCTCCAGGCACAGCACGCAGCCCACGCCCTCCGCCGCGCCCCACGCGCGCCCCGACCTGCCGACAGACCGCATTCCTTCAGACCACCTCTCTTTACCACCACCCTATTTACGCGGCATCGGGTGGAACGGCCGAAACACTTACACGAGTGCGTAGTGCGGTTGCGCGGCGAGCAGCGCGGCGGCGGCGCCCACGAATAGCTCCTCCTCCGTGAAGTACGGCAGCAGCAGCGAACCCACGTGCACGGCGCCCATGCAACCCTTCACCCATTGTATCATTAAAAATGGTTTCACTACAAGCGTATTGCAACACTGTCTACCACATATAATATGAAGCGATTGATGTGTCATTGGATTTTTATTTAATGTTACTTAGCAAAGGAAATAAAATTATAGTCTAATTTTTATATTATCGTAATTAAAGTAAAATTATTAATGCAATAACAATATGTCATACGATACCTTGAAAAACTCGCCAGCAACATTGTCTCCGGTGAACTCATCGCCCTCCGTATATTCAATGATCGAAGACTCCGTGGAGTTCTCGGGCTGTGGACATAAGTAACGATACAAATAAAAATACATCATTCAAAAACAAAATTGTCCAATTTCAACAGTGGCATCAGTGTTCTATTCATTGAGATAGTAGTCTTTTTCTTTATTAACTTTCTTTATTAATGTCCAGCAGTGGACTGAGATGGGCTGATGATGATAATGATGTGATAGATACGCAGAAACCAGGACGTCGAATTAACTCGTCTTCGTACCCACGTTCTATCGGCGTGGTAGGCCATGACATCGATTCCAATGTATGAATAAACATACATAAAATATAAAACGAGAAGTGGTTAAGTGAGCGGGCTCACCGCAAGCGTGGTGGTGGGCGCCACGCGCGGAGCGGCGCCGAGCGTGATGAGACCGTCCATCATGAGGCGCTGCCAGGCGGCCGTGTCGAGCGGCTCGGTGAGGCCGAGCTCCTCGCGGCCGTCGGCGTCGGTGAGCGTGCCGGTGAGCGTGCCGGCGGCGACGCGCAGGCGCAGCGTGACCCAGGCGGCGGCGGGCGCGGGCCGCCGCGCGCGGTAACGCCGCGCCGCCGGCAGCGCGCCCGCCAGCCGCCACTGCACGCCCACCTGCCCCATGAACACGCCCACGCTGAACCACGCGCTGCCGTCCGCGCTCTGCGCCGCGAACACCGTGCCGCCCACCTTGCTCCTGCACCGTCGCCACCCGTGCGGTTAACTTTATTTGTTCGATACGAAAATAACTATCGATGTTGAAGAACCGAGAGGGGCACCTGTAGGTGATGGTGAGGAGGTGCGGCGGCTCGGGCTGCTCGTCGTCGGCGAGCGGCACGCGCAGCCGGTACTGCAGCGTGGTGTTGGCGCCGTCGAAC
>DWDT01001457.1:0-15871 GCA_018245595.1 Microceris scylla | reverse complement strand
TGGAATACTGGTCTCCTCTCATATTGAGAGGGTTAAGGCCATAGTCTGCCACGCTGGCCAAGTGCGGGTTGGCAGACGCTTTTCATTAATGTAAAAGAATAGTAGCTGTTAGAGAAGAATTTTATGTAAAGCCACAAAATCTGAACGATTAGCTCAGCTACAGAATTGAGAGTAAAAGGCTAGGAAGATTATTTAAGTTAAGAGATTTATTACTTAAATTGACGTTGCGAAAGCGATTTAATTCAAAGTTACACTTAAAAAGTGAATTGAAAGAAACAATACATATCGCATCGTTTTTGAACTTAGAAAGCCGTGTTAAATTCAAGACTGCCTCGTTAGGTTGGTTAGGACGAGTGGTTGCAAGCGCGACTGCCGGTCGGGAGGACTCGGGTTCAAATACCGGGTTACTGGATTTACGGGACTACTGGATTTTTTAAATTTAGAATTTCTATTAGTGACTCGGAGTCTGTAATTGTGCCCGGTGTATGGCAATAGGCTCACCATCTATTCTATGGGACATAAACGTAACTAGTGAAATGTGGAAGTGCACTACACTCCTTTGCCTACCCCATCAGGGGATTACAGACGAGATGTTACGTTTTTCGATTGAAAACGCTTCCAACAGGAATTCCGTTTCACAAAACCCATTATGCAATAATAATTTTGGTGCATTTCAAGGACAATAACAATGATCTAATGTTTAATACTCCAACATTCGGTATTTTCAAAGATTATATCTAAATATATAAAGACAAATTGACATTAGAATAAAAACACATTTGTTCTACGTTCTATGAAACATTTCGCGTTTTTGTTTCGGTTTGGAAGGTACTTTTATTATGAGATATGTGTATGTATGAACGTGACGCAGCCGATGTTTGGAGACGCGACGATACAAAACGACACGATTTGTTTACACGAGACGAAACATTCATTATTCAAACCGCTATGTTATCGCGATGCTGAAATGAGATGGGAAAAACATATTCGGCCGCTGTCTCACTGCTAGCGGACGAGCGAGTAGGTATATAGCTTCACTCATGTATGTTTTAGAGCCAATAGATGAAAGAGACGCGATTTTGCGAGAGTGCGATGCGATGGATAAAACATAACATAACAGCTTCGAATTCCCCGAAGAGGCAGGCAAAGAATTGCAGTGTAGGTATTCCACGTTCCAACAGCGATGTAGTACGTCCCACCGTGGAATAGGGGGTGAGCTTATTCCGATCGTATTTAGTATTGGAATATATCAAAAACAATCATGAGATGTAAGCAACACATCGATATTTTTTCAAAACGATGATAACAATTGAATCGACTTAAATGTAGACATAAATGTGAACGATTGTTTTAATACTCATTTTATTCAAATTGAAGTATTTATTGAAGAGACGGAATTTAACAATTTTAAATTGAATAACAACGTAAATTAACTAGCAATAAGTTCTCCGTGTGATAAAATAGCAGTAATTTCTCCGTGTGATAAAACAAATTTTGGTGTTTAAGTGAAAGTTCAACCAAGTTGATGTAACCGATATATTTATACAAAAGTGGGGAGTAAACGTGTGGAGTAAACGTGTGGAGTAAACGTGTGGAGTAAACGTAAAGTTAAGTGCGATATGTATGTTTAGAAATTTCCAACTACACTACTTCAGATAGTTCATCAGATGTTTGAATAAAAGAAAATGCTTGCGTTGACATTCTGTGTTAATAAATAAATAGGTCAGATTCTCGCTGTCGGGGAGTCAGAAGTGTCCGAATCTGGCATGCGTGTGTGAAGACGGAGATGAATATAGAAGAAGCACGTCTATAAGGATATTGGAGAATTGGTGCTCTTTCTCTGCCCACCTTAAAGAAGAAATGTCGTGATGTTAAAATAAAACCAACAATATTAATACGGCGTTTCTTTGACGTCATTAGAAGGGGTAAAAGTTTCAAAAATTTTGCGTTAGATTCATTTTTATAACACACCATTATTCCCCTTTGCATTCTACCCTCCTTTGTAATTTCCTACCTTTTACTGACGCATGGCTACAGAACACAAAACCCAAATTTCAGCACCCTGTATCGCGCTACCAGCAGTGCAATATCACAGCGCCTGCTATTATAGATGTGTGTCACATATTCGAGGCCAATCTATAACAGTCATTTGTCGTCCCAATCACACGGTGACACAATGCGAGGATCTCATTACTGGCTGATTGGGCCGGCCATCTGTCGCGCGGAATGACTAATCGATCGAGATACGATACAGTTATGGAATAGGGACACCGACGTGGAATAGGGATTCGGTATAGGGTAGGGTTGGGCTGCGGTTTAATTTTTTTTTCTATTAAATTGATTCACTTACTATAGAGGGGTTTTTGCAAATGAAATTTTAAAAAACGAACGTTGTATATAGAGCAATCACAGTGAATATTGTACCGAATACAATTCAAAAAATTCTTTTGATTCGGTCTGAATAGAACGATGATGTAATCGATGTAGCAGTTCTAGTTTTGCAAGGCTTTTTTAAAAGAGACAACCTCAAATGTAACTTATATCAGCCAAGACAAATCAATAAATTTTGAAATAAAAATATGACATTACTTCTGTAATCCCCTACGAGGTAGCCAAAGAAGTGAAGTTCACTTCCACGTTTCACCAGTTACGTTCAGGTCCTACTATGGAATAAGTGTTGAGCCTATTTGCCGTATCCCGGGAAAATTTTAAAATACGGCACAATATCTTGTTCTTATACTAGAACACATGTATGTATGTCAGTATAAAATTGCCGCAGTCACTCCGTTAGTACAGTACGTACGAGCATGTTGATCAAGCCTGTGTTCAATTTAACCGAACAAGCGGTACACGACGTTCCTTCAACACGATATTGGCGCACGTAAAATTTACGAGCGCCTGTATATCGCGCTTAACTACTTATAACCGGATATAACCTGTTATTACCGCGCGTAACTCCTTATAACCGGCTGTAACCGGTTATAACTACACGTAACCGGATTATTGTGGTATGTTACGATGGATCGGACTTTTATTTTCTTTTCGCTTTACGTCCAAGCCGTGAGTGTGACAGTTGACCAAATGCTATTATGAGAATGGATTAAGGTAATAATTGTTCTATGTATGTAAATTTGCCTTTTGTATGTAAAATGTATTAAGTCTTGTAATAAGTTTCTATGTGTCTGCGCACTACATATTTCTGATGCTAAACAGCAGTGGTTGCGTTGCCGAATTTAAATTCGTGGACTGATAGGTTATTTGATAGACATATGTGATATGCTAAGGCATATTTATCGTAATAACTACATATATTAATTGTATGCTATTTTCCTTCAAATGCCTTTTTAGCTGCCAAATTAACTTCTAGTCATGTGAAATAGCCTGTCAAAACTTGTTTTTCCAAAAAATAGCAATAAAGTTAAATGTTTACAAGTAAAAAAGTGTATATTTCACTACAGTGGACAATATGACCAATGATAACATCAACACACCATACAATTCTATCCACTATCTAATATTTCCACAAACCGTTCGGGGTAAAAACGACCGGGGCGGTGTGAGTTTCAACAACAATTTTCACGTACAAAGGGCAATTACGTCGGCACGGATCAAACGGTCCCTGAAAAATGTTCGAAAACACCCGGCAAGATAAAAAATCGACCATTATCGCCATACAGTGGCGCAATGGTGGTTATAAATACCCCATCGATAAAATAGACGCTCTTGTTAAGCCTACAGCGTTGTAGGGTTATGTAATTTTCACGAAAAATGTGTTCGAATTTGTGTAAAAAAAATGTAACGCCCGTAAATGGAAATAGATTAAATATTGATAATTTAATGTGATTAATTAGCTAATTAGCGGGTTAATTATATTAACCTGTACTGATTGTATCGATGATCACATCGAATAGGGTTAACATTTTCTTGTATATTAGAACAATAAAATTCAGGACAAATTTTTTTCTTTGTGATGTTAGAATTAGATGTGTTAGCTATTAATGAACATTATGTAGAGGAATGCTGTGTCTTAACGTGTGTGGTTAATTAAAAAATAATCTGAAATATAGAACGCTTCTGGTTTTTGTATTGGACATTTGCTCAGTGGTTGGTACAGTGATCATCCATTCAGTCAAGTGATCATGTAAACGAAGTCGGGGTCGTGGTTTCGATTTTCGCCAGGACAAAAGTTTGAATGATTAGCACAAATATTTGTTCTGTGTGTGGTTCTTGAACAAAATGTCCGTGTAAGTACAAATTTATATGTATATGTAGGTACAAGTGTATCAGCCGGTTGGGTACCATAGAATATATATTTAATATGACGTGAGTATTAATACATCGCGAACATGGTGTACGAGTAATATAGCAAAAAAACTCTCTTTCAGAAAACAGTTCAGAAAGTTTGAAATCACAATTATTCTACTATTATAATAGTTAAATATTATAGAATAGTCTAGAACTCATATAATACATATTTTATTAGTCATGGAATAATTATGATTACAAACTTTCTGAACTGTTTTTGAAAGATAGTAGTGTTTCTGAGATATTACACTCTGTTTAATGTCAGTAATGATATAGTTTATCGCTTACGGTGATACCTGTAAACCTTTTCACGAGTCTCTTTCCTGCTGTTGACAAGCGTCCAATATCCACGTAACATAATTGATTTTGTGTTCCACTATCTGATTTGGGTATTCGAATTGGGCTATTGTTTCTCAATTCTATTTCCATTACACATTCACTACCTCCACGCGTGGTTTTGCCTACTTTAACGAAACGCTTTTTCATTAATATATTCTAGTAATGATTATAAGTTAAAAAAATATCGATGTAAACGCATTTACATTTAAAAATCGCGAGATTTCAGTACATGGTTCAGGGTTCAATAAATAATTATTTTTCTATCACTAAATTGTATATAATATATATTTTTAATATATAAATAAATATAACATTTATTTATTTTTATAACTACGTGTTAAAAATATCATAATATATTTGTATTTTTTCATTATAAATATTATAATTGCCTCTAGTATAATCTTACAGCCTGAATAGCAAAATGGCGGATACCTAGCAAGGAATTATGCTAAAATGATGTGAACATGTAAGAATATACGAACAGAGATTATGTCATGTTAAACACCGCGTCATCTGTTACTCGTCACTGTTATGTTATGGAGGCTGTATGGTTAAATAAATGCATAGTTGAAAAAATCCTTATAGAACCATAAAGTCTGTGGGTGCACATTCTTCGTAATTCGTTTCCTCACTGCAGAGGATTGTGGCTCCTTTACGTCAGCAATCTCTTAATAGTATCTCGCGAGTTGGTCCTGTCTTCTACGCCATGTAGACCATCATGGAGTGATGTTCCGGGTGCCCCCCTTGTTTGGTTATTCCATCGTTTGGGGTTTCGTCCTCGGGGTCTCTTTCCTGTCATTTTGCCAGGCACACACACATATACGTACATACAGAAACACACAAACAAATCTATTAAATAACATATGTACATACCGCCATTTACCCATTACAGTATTATTATAGAATAAATATAGACAGATAACTTTCGACAAATGAAACCAATTTCGAAATAGACCGATGTTGTTCTATACAAAGGTCATCATAGCTGGCACGTTACATGGCGGCATGAAACAATACAATTTGATTGTTATCTATATACATATGTGTATATAGTTACAAATTGAAACGTCTGTTAGTCTGTAACGATAATATATTAGCTGCTATTCTGTCGGTAGACCTACACGATTTTATATGTTATATTTTATATGTTTATCGTCACGTCAGGTCCCTTACAGGATAGGCAGAGAGTACCGAATATCTGTCCAGCTTTACAGACTGGTCGTGTTTCGTCTTCCGATCGGACGTACGCTCAATTTATGTTATAACAATAGATTAAAGCTACATAGAATGGGTTTAAACAGAGACTTCTATGAGCGAATCTACCTGAAAATGTAGTTTTTATGTATTGTACTGTGTATTTTGAACTGTGTACTGTGGGTGAGTGGTAAATATGAATTTGACGTAAATAATATATCTGAGTGGAGCCATGGGAGTAATGACACACTTTTAGTAATACGTGATACGCTTTCGGTTCGATTTCTCTTGATGGTTTGTTCGCATGTTGGGAATTTGTTGACGAGTCGATTAAAAGTGAAATTTCTAGTTTGGAAAACGTAACGTAACATTATAATAGAACGTAAATGAAACTGGTGAAACGTGAGGGTGTACTACGCTGCTTTGAATGTTTCTTCGGGTATAAGAGGCATAATGTTATTTTTTTTTTTTTAAATTACCTGGTATTATTAGTATAATCATAAAATTATAAATATATTATTAATTTTGAAAATTCTGCATTTGGCAGCATTAATCTTGCACGTTAAATTTATTCGAGTTAGTATAGTAAGGGACAAAAAAAAACAGAAATAAGTCAAAAACGTGAACGTCTTAAAATTACTGAAGGAAAAATATAATAGAAAACAGGAAAAAATAAAATTCGGGAAATACGGCGTTAAAAATTATGCGATTTAAAGCTCTGTCACACCCCTGTCGGATTACGGCCGCAAGTGGGGGTGCCCGTGCTAGGGGTAGCGGCGCCCCTCGCAAAAACATACAATAACAATTCGCGAAACGAGATAAGTAAAAATACGAGCTTGTTAAACCGTAAAAAGTTATAATAGCCATAAAGTCAACAATAGTACACTCATTGTTCAAATTATCAACGGGCGATCCATGTTCGGATTTCGCACCGGTCGGGTCGCACCCTAATATTGAATCACTTGGATTATATTCAAAATAATAATATTTTTTTTTACAAATGGAGACAAGATTTATTCACTTTAATATGCTATATTAAGCTCATTGTCATTAGAGGTAAGGTTCAAATTCCCCTATTTATGTGATTTGTTATAGTACGTTCTGCCAGTTTAAAGTCAATTGTTCAGTGTGTTCCATACATCAAAGTCAACACGCAACAATCAATTGGAAATTTTTTTTGAATATTCACTTTCATTTTATGATTTACTTGGTATGGATAAATTTATAATACTTAGTTGTTTTAATCGATTTCCTACATATTATTTCTGGAAATTGTTGAAACGAGGTGAAATAAACTAATCGCACTTCAACTTTGTTATTTGATTTCACGAATTTTGAGCGAAAGTAGCATCAAATATTTTTATAAGGTACATAAAATTAATATTGTTATATCATCACGCCAGATCTATTACGAGGCAATCAGAGAGCATCGAGTGCCAAATATTTCAATTCTTAAAATATTGCTTTGTTTCTTTTAAAGTCACTCTATTCAAACATACCTACTCTTCGATTTCCAAGACTTCTAGATTTTCCATCAGTCAAAACTCTCTATTGACGCCTGCGTCCATCAACATTCGCATCGTATATGTGTTTTGTCATTCTTTTATCAGCCATTATCTCTCTTAAAAAATAATTAATAAACCTTTTAAAATGTAATTATAATATTAATTTATCAATTGCAAAGAGTGCTATTTAAAAGCATATTAAGAATTTTAAGCTTATAATAAATTCAACAGACAAAAGCTATACTTACACACGGAAATGGGCGTGGCTAGTTTCTTTGACGAGCGCCGCTCGAGCGTCAGACTGCGCGTAATATGGTGTTAGAGATATTATCAAGGGATGTGGGTACATACATTTGGTCAAACGTTTGTTGTACCGGCTGGACGTGAATAAAGCTTGTTTATGTTCGGTCAAATATTGGTTGTAAGTTCGTTAACCCGCAGTGAATGTTTCTTTTATAGTGTTGCAAGGTTGCCGATTGAAAAATAGGACGTCCTGATTGTAACAGGTCGCGGGGCCCGCTGCCGAAATGCTTTGCGAGCATTAGACATATATGATTATTTAGCTTCGCTTCTCTTGGACTTATATGTTCTTGAGTATTCCACGAATTTAACTATTTGTCCGTCGTATGTACGAACTCAATGTCAAATGACACTTCTTACCAGTCAACGTCAATGTTAAAATTTGAGGTAGTTGATAAAACAAGTGAATATTATATAAGATAATACCAATTAATAATAATAATAATAACAACGTATAAACAAGACACGCCATGTACATTCACACATAGACCATTAAATTTTCATTTGACATATTTTAAAGCAATTCTAACACTGATTGCTGTAATTGCAGCAATTACGACAAAGAATTGTTACAGAAACGTTTAGCATTATTCCGCTCTGTATGGCAATATGGTGAAGTTTATTTACTGCGCAGAAATAACATTTATTCTGTTTCCTTATGACATAAATGGCAGAATAACTCACCATACCAAGCAAATACTTACCTACATGTTTGTTAAGAACACGTTTAATGAAATTCTGTACCGATATATGACTCTATTTGGTTATTTTAAAAAAATATTAGTGTTCATTTTATATATTTGTACTACTAGACATATTACTGCTACAACATTATTAAGAATCACAAGTTTTTTTTATTTCATTTGCATTTGTAATAAGTATGAATCATGAATGATATGATCAAGTCTTTGTTTCGTTACATCATGGTGCTTTGAATGTATGCGTATGAAAATATTTATTATCTAATCTCGAAATTGCACTTTGTGAAAAATGTATAATAGGAAGATATACAACTGAATCATTAATAGGAATGATATTTGAAATAAACGGGAAATCGAACTAGGGTTGTGCCATAAGATATAATCAGTAAATCTGAACCAATTATATACTCCAGCAGCTAGGGATGAAAGGTAGTAGTTATTGGAGTATAGCTTCAGAAGTCACGACCCTATCATTATCTGTTCTACATACACCCCATGGTCTGAGAAATCTAGATCAACTAGTAATTGCAGATACACCAAGGGCAGGGAATTACAAGTAAAATTATCAAGAACAGACAGCCCTATTACACTGCTTTCAAAACTGCTTCATATTTGAATTTAAACTTTGGAATTTCTACGATTCGTATTTAAATGTGTACATACACTCTCACGTTTAAAATTTATTAGTGAAAATATTAAATGTAGAATATTTAGTATTGATCTTAATCAATATTTAATACTGTTATTTTAAAATAAGTCATTTTCGTAATTGTCAGACTACAAAACCCGAATATTCGGCGCAATAACAGCTTCTTCTATTAAATATTACTTTAAAAAATCGTTTTAAAATAAAACATGGAGAAAAAAAAAACAGAGAGAAAGAAAAGAATACATAAACACTTGTATATAACATGTCTATACTTTCAAGTACTTATTATTGAAGTGTAATTTTGTTTTAATAAAATAAATCATTACCTTAACATAGATCTACTATGTGCTAATCACTATTTTAATGACCTTTACGTAACAAACAGCAAAATATTTTTGGGCATTCCCAAAAAATTTTTAGTTCTGCTTTTGAGTGAAAAAAAATCAATGTGCTTTGCTATATGTGATAAATTAAATAAAATCTGTTCACTACAAATGTGAAGTTAATTTCTTTGAAACGATTCCTCTGTGCGTTCTTTAAGTACGAGCTAGGTATGTAAGATCAAACACACCCTGTCATTACCGGACGAGAGTCCGAAGAACACGAGTTACCACTAATCACCACCTCTACGGTCAAGAGGCGTGGTCTTACTACTTTTGAATGACAGTACTCTTTGTTCGTTAGTTGGGAATGATTGTTTTTCGTTTTTTTTTTCGTAACGGGCGCGTAATAGTGATGTAATGGCCAGGAATTCCTTTATTGAAAATAATGAATGGAATATTCTGAAACGTTTCATTATGATAGTTCTTTTTTTGAAAAATGATTTTTTTTTCGGCACAAATTTGATTTCGATGCTGTAAAATTTTCGTGTGGTACAGGAATTTGGTGGCTCGCTCCCAATTTATGTCGGATCTGCGTAATATAATAATTCTTTGTAAATGCTTTTGGACACAACGAAATTGGTTGGTTGAAGAAGATACACAATATATTTAGTTGTATCCTAATATACAATCAAATAATAACTAGTAATTTATAATAATATTAAAGCATGTTAAATTTAATTAATCATAGGTATTTGTATTTATTAAATTCCATGGAATGTTAAAGCCATTATATTATATTAAATTATACAAAGATATTTAAACTCCGTCATCATTAAAAAAAAATGTCACAATGTTATCCAAATATCCACATACGAATGGACAAATCATTCGTTCAGTCGTTCGCTCACAGTGCTGACCAACGAACAATTGACAGTGTGGAAGTTACACAAAGGGAAATTCGGGTCCACTCGAAGCGTTTAACTATTAAAGGTATTTAAGAGTTCTTTATTAGACCCGTTCAAATACCGAGTTACCGAACCACTTACTGTTGCGGCAGTACCTCCGTGTCTTATTGCCACTTGAATATTTGATGGAATATTTATCAATTTTCAAGACGCCATCGAAGTAACGTTTTGTTTTGTTACATAATAAATAGTAAGTGGGTGATGACGTTCGTGTCGGTAACATAAATAGTCTGTGAATAAACGATTAGTGAATGAAATATTCATAACGTTTACACGTGTCTATTGTAAATTATTTTGGCAGTGTGTTTATCGCTTTGGTATTTAAAAATGTCTTATTAGGATCAAATTATCAATCCTTTAGCATCTTCCGCTGTTGGATTGGTCGGACTGTTGGTTTTATCTCAGTGTGAGAAAGGTTAAAAAATGTCACCACGCTGGTTAATTGCGGGTTGACAGATTTTACACTCCTTGGATAACATTATTTAGAAGTGTTGAGGTACTTATATAGATTTTTCACCTTATTTTATTCAATGATTTAGAGGGTAATATTTAATTTTAAAACGGTAATATAAATAAAACGTAACTTCACGCCTATAATCTCCGAAGAGGTAGGCAGAGGAATGCAGAACACTCCCACGTTTCACTAGTTACGTTAAGTCCCATGGAATAGGTGGTGAGCCTATTGCCATGCATCGGGCACATATCCATGTCATGTGCTTTGATATCGATGTTTCTGGACCAGTAAATTGATACGTATGTATATGTTGCGATATAAGCTGTTGTTACGACTATAAAAAACACTAGCAAATTCATATGCACAAATAGTTTGTAAAAGTTTTTGGCTATATATATGTGTTGAATCTCAATAATAAACAGTTAACATATGATAAAATGTCATTTATTGTAATATATCCAAATTACTAAAATCTTCTTCGACATCTTCGTTTCTACTGTCTGTCATAAGAACGTGGTTTTGTAATAAGAAATGACATAATTTTTTTTATATCAACCAAATGGTTCGTGATAAAAATACAAATTTTCAAAGAATATTAATTTGATCCTGATAAAACAACGTGCGTTTCGCGTTGTGTATGTGAGACTGTATTATATATTAATGTTTTCTTCTACGCGTTAAGTCGTTTTTTTTACTTTGTGATGAAATGTAAGCGAGGAATGATCAAATGTGTTTTTTCGTACGACTATAGACGCCCGACACGCACGAATACAACATTAAGGCCTAATTTTAAACATTAGCATTGCTAATGACATGTACGATATTTAATTCACAGTTATTAGTTCACTGGCAATATCAAGTCACGGATGATTAAGTTTTGTATTAATGGAGCACAGTGCAACATTATGACAACATATTCATAGAAAGGAACTTTAGTTTTTACGTTTTAACGTCTAATTTTATACGTTTTTGTATTTATAAAGTGTATTTAGTAAGATTTTAAATAAATAATTCAAATATTGCTCATAATCTTTATTTTCATAAACTTTAAGAACTATGTGGAGATTAGAAAATTATGAAATTAGAGATGTTTCTTCATTCTAATTTAAATCCCATCTGAAAATTTAAAAAAATTAGACCTATTCAAAATTCGTTATTAATTAATTAATCATTAAATAAAATAAATGATAATTATCGTTACTGGCACCAATCCTCACAACATAAGGGACCAAGTCTGGAGTCCACATCAAGCTAATCTTAATGACGTTATTGAGAATAACTGTACTGATAAGAGCTGATACAAAATCGATATTCCAAATGTTTATATTAAAACTTTCAACGGCTGTTGTACCATATTAACAAAGAATTAACTTTTTTAGCTTACTACTTAATTGATTTAGCTTACTACTTAATTGATTTAGCTTACTACTTATATACAGGTTTGCTGTTAACTATCAGATATCGGTTCTAAGCAGGACGGATTATATATTACTTCCAATTCGAACATAATCCCAAATTCTTCGAATAATAACAGTTAAAAATTATGTACGATGGTTTTGCGCAGATGAAACAAAACCATTTTACTGTTCAACCTTCCATCAAATCTTGCCTGATTGAAGTTAAAATTTGCCTTAACGTATGGGTAATTACGTTTTACTATTTAATCATGTTAGATATATTTCATCACCTTTACGGCGTTTTCTGACAGACACTTCGCTAGTAATGCTGCTCGTTCGCAATTGCTGTCCGGACCGCTGATTGACTCTTCGTTTACTGCAAATCAAATGTATTGCATGCATTAAACAATACCTAATTAAATATCTTAAAATGATATTAAACTGAAACGACTGTCCTATGGGTACCTTAAACGTTTAACCAACTATTGGTTATGTGAGGTGTAAAAGGATCTAATTTTTTAATTTCCACTAATTTTTGTATTATAATCATTATCAGCTTGTCTACGTTCGTTGCCCTGACATAGGCCTCCTCTGGGGATTTTTGCCTATAATCTTCATGCTGGGCATGCGTCTTCGGGATTGTACAGCACAGTTTTTTCACCGTTTATAAGTACTGCTGCCCGTAGACGATTAGGGCATACATATTGCCGTGTCTATAAAGCCCGCGCCACACAGCTATCTGCAATCGCTGGGCTTAGTCGCTTTTTCGACATCCTGATATTCCGGCAAGGGGTAATTAATTAAATAATTTTAGTTTGGAGGGGAGATTAATAGCTTTATTTAAAAGTACCCTGGTTTCAGCAGCCTGTTAAAAATATAGCATTATGACTACATATAGCACTATAAATAAAATAGTGACGTAAATATATACGAGTAACCATACCTTTTTTGCACAAGTCGAACAATTTCTTTGCACTCTCAATCTTGGCAGGTTCATCTGGATGTTCTTGCTCTGACAATTTAATAGCATTTTCCTCTATGAACATCCCATTGTCGTCTGTCTGAAATATGGCCATAGATCTAAAAAAGTACGTAATACATAACTAACGCTGTTATGGCTTTAATGTCTACGTTACGCCCTCCAGCATGGTGGCGTGACGATATAGGCAGAGTGGCATGAGGTGGCTGGATGCGAAGAGCTGGCGATTGAGCTCAGATTAGGTTAGATTAGATAGCAGTCCAACAGTTAAGGATGACGGAAGGATGATGATGATTTATTTAATGCCTTCTTAATTTAATTGCAATACAAATAATTTGGAAAGAGAGTAACGTGTGTTTTCAGAAGTAATTAAAAAAAATATCTTGAAAGAAAAAGTTTGTATTGCAGTTTTTGTAACGTGAAAATATATTAGACTCGTCAATTTCTTTAATGTTTGTTTTTATTAGTTGAAGAGCGTAGACTTTCACGATTTACCATTTATTTGAAGTACATAGTAGTCTTTATATCAACCTAAGGTGGCGTTCAAATCAGCGTGGTTTTAATATTAAATTACGTGAGTGCTTATACACCTGTCAGCTTAATAGCTCATGTCAGTTTCTTTGCGTAAAGTTATGAGTAAAGGATCCGAAACCTCTTGGAGTGTCCCGAAAAAACATGTGAATTGATGTTATTAATTATATAAGTATGTGTAGTCATTAAAATATCACATTTTCCTAAATCATTTACTGTTGAACCGGTCGCATGTCCTGTTTGTTATTTCCATCCTGCATTTAAGTGCACAATAACTCGTTCTTCCCCACCCAAAAATGATTTTTTCTTTTTTGTATTCCTTACCCATTCGACCCTTTTAAACATGCAAGACAACAGGCATTTGACGTTTTTAGTATCAGGTATCATGTGTTTTTGCAACAGCAATATTTCCTCTTCGGTAACTGGATACTCCGTGTTGCATAGTAGTGCTTGCTGCAAGAACCATGTCTTGATTTCCGCTTCTGTTCTTGCCTGTAAGCGGTATATTGTCAATTAATATTCCTATAAGATATACCTACCTATAACGACAACATAAATAAATCATACTGATAAAATTAACCTATTCAATTGTTTCATAACAATGCATTAACCTTTAAATATGTATATTTTTATTGAATAATTTCTTATTATTACATTGTGGTTAGTAACAATAGATATTTAATACAGTTTTTCATTTAGCTGTCTATACCTTATTATCAAATATTGTTTTTACCTTGGTAATAGTAGTGAAGCAGTGATCGCCTAGTGGTTAAGAATTTTGCCTCTCAATCCGGGAGTGCTGGGTTCAAATCCACAGCGTGCACGTCTTTACAAAAAGTGCGTTTTAAATTTAAATATAACTTGCTAACGGTGAAGGAAAACATTGCGAGGTAACTTGTAGGTTACCTACATCTTAAAATTTATAAAAAAAAATTATGGTGTCTGAAGCTTGCAAACCCGAACATGGCCATCGTGGTAGACCGTGGTAGATGACCTTAACTCTTATGGATAAATGGGTCGATTTGCAATAGTACTGTATTTCAAGTTAGAAATGACGATGCGAACATGAGTGAATTAATAAATGTATGAATTTTCTACAGTTGTCTGGATTTCCTTTTCACTTCGGAACAATTGATACATTTTTATTCATAAAAAATTAATTTAAATAAGTAATGCCACTTCCTAGAAAATTTATTAGTCATTGAACAATAAATTCACAGAAATTGCCATTGATTATAAAATAAAAGCAAAAAGTCCGTATAATTTGTGGGTACTTACAAATGTTATACCCACGAAACAAGAACACAGGAATAAATGAATTATTGTCATTTTAAATACAAAATCAGAAAAGCAATGTAATGATGTAGGTATAGTATTCGAACGTATTTATAGTTTCCATTCTGGCTGTTATCTGTTAGATAATATAACATTTTTAACATTCGTAATCGATTTTTAAATGTAGTGTATAGCGAAGCGTATAATATAATAATAACCAATAACGATGTCTGTCTATTTTAAGGTTGTATAACTGAAAATGACATATTCAGCCCTGATTAAATCAAGAATCAAGCAATACACCTCTCAAAAGCAGCTGAAAATTGTTCATTAGATTTGAGTACTTAAAAACCCAATAGGTACCTACTTAAAGTACCAACCTATATCTTTAAAATTGCGGTTGTAACTCTGTATAAATAATTTTACAAATTGCTTTTTAAAATCATTTATTAAGCTTAACATTTTTCTTTTAATGTTAAATATGCAGCAAACGAACATACGAAACATGTCAAGTAATGACTAGATGTCCAAATTTAAATAAGATGATCAATAGTAGGTACGACAAGGCTTTTGCCAAAACTAGTCATACTTAGATGCCCTTTTATAAAGTTACGTTAACCATTTGTATCACAGAGAATTTATTATTCAAATGGTTAAATTGTTCTACTTAAGTGTATTGTTAGACTCGCGATCTCGATCAAAGAGGTCTAGTTTTTACTGATGGGGGAGTTACAAGTCTCCGAAACTGGCGTGCATGTATGAAGAGATTGATGAATGTGGAAGAAGCACGCCAGGTATGTAAGGATAGGAATATTTGGCACTCCGTGTTCTCTGCCTACCCCGTAAGGAACTTGGCATGTAGATATGTATCACATCACACATCATCAGCCCATCTCAGTCCACTGCTGGACATAGGCCTCCCCCAATGAGCGCCATCGCGCCCTGTCCTCGGCT
>DWDT01001456.1:0-15872 GCA_018245595.1 Microceris scylla | reverse complement strand
ACACTTTATCAGTATTTATCTATTTAACGACTACTCGAGCATGATTTTGCCCGGCAGCCGATAAAATCCGTTCCTAGTTTCCACGCCAGATGAGTTTCTTGAGTAGGTCAAATAGTTAAGATAATATCGTAAAGTTTATCTGAAAGATAAATATTCAATTCTCTTCCTCCCTTCTTTTATAAAACCTTTTATTTTCACATCAGATGTAAAATTGTGTACATGCACCATTTCGTGTAATTAGTACTTTGCATTAACAGGCCTCCAATTTAATGAGTGCCGACTGTGTAGTGAGTGGTTGCAGAGTTGTTGAGACAAATATTTCTGTGATTAGCATTAATATTTGCAAAACTTGACGGGCCGTTGGTGCAGTTGTTAAAGAATCTGACTGTTACGCCGGGGATAGTGGGTTCGATTCTGGACGAGTATAATCGTAGATTGCTTGTGATGAGTATAAGTATTACCTATATGAGTACAGTGTATCATACGTATGTACATATATGTAGTTTATCAGTCGTCTTCTTACGTAGCACCACTTTCTCATTGCTTACTTTGGGATCAGATTCCCGAGTGTGATGTCACAATATATTTTTTTCGATACCGCTTAGATGTCAGCGTTACACCTATGTCTATGTTACTAATTTATTTATTTATTTATAAGTACTCTTTATTTGTACACCGGTATAAAATAACTTGTATAAATATAATAATTTCTTAACGAACGTGACTCGGAATCTGGATATTTGCCCGGTGTATGGCAAAAGGCTCACCACCTATTCCATTGTGGAACTTAAACGTAACTAGTGAAACGTGGGGGTGTACTACACTCCGCTGCCTACCCCTTCGGGGATTACAGGCGTGATGTTACGTTTTTTAATTTCTTAATGAGAGGTATACAATTATAATATAATATTTAAAAATGGCACAGGTGTTCACTGGCGCCGCGACCTGCTTCTACGCGTTCATCGGCTTCGACATCATCGCAACGACGGGCGAAGAGGCCAACGATCCCAAGCGCTCCATCCCGCTGGCCATCGTGTGCAGTCTCGGCATTATTCTCCTCGCCTACGTCAGCAGCTCTGCGATCCTGACTCTTGTCGGTGAGTACAATTCATTTTGTGGTATACATACACGCTAATTTGTGGTTATAACATTATAACCGCGGGAAACTAAAATTAGAGCTATGTCTAATTATACTGCCTTATAATGACCTTAGTAGCCACTAGGTAGCGTCGTTGGATAATTGATAGTAATATTTTTATTTAGGTATAACAAAAAGTAAATATCGAAACCTCTTTCACAAGCCGAAAAAGTCGAGAGTACAGTGTAATTTGTTAAAAGTGCGGTTATATCAATTCAATAAGGCGGCTAAAAAAATATTTTTGAAACCACTTTTTCAGCAAAAATGTAAGCCACATTACCTTTTCAGCCGTCGTAATTTGAACGTCAATTTCGTATTCCACTCAAATAAACATAATATATTCTACTGAGTCCGCAGTCCGCGGCTCGATTAATTTAACGCTTTTTTGTTTGATCTCATATGCGTGTGTGCGGGCGTGTGTGTGGGCGTGTGTGTGTGTGTGTGTGTGTGTATGTGACATACGTCATGAATTATAATAGAGCAGTCTAATAATTTAATTTTTACATTTTAATTTGCTCAATGACGTGACCGTAACGAATCTCGATGGAAATAAAGTCCATTGAGCTATAATGTCAGCACAGTTCGGTCGATCGTAATTTAATCCTCCGATATTATAACTCCATATGGCAACGGAACCGAATACCAATATTCCGGCGTACTCCAATCGCCGCTTCCAACTCGACATTAAGTACAGCTTACGTGTTAAGCCCGTTCACGATAACGCCTGTCGAGCATACTACAAGCGTTTTTCACGTTACCAGTATTGTCTATTAATCGCATACAAATATTCATGTTTATGATGCGAACATACCTCGAAGATTAAAAGGTTTTCAAAGATTTTTATTGAACATAAAAACATTAATGCACAAATACAAATTGTACGTAAACGACTGCTATAGTTAGAAACTGTGACGCAGCCATTTACGCCCACTTCTGGACTATGAGGAAGTATGTCACCTATGTCATAGTATGGACCTATGTCATTGAAACGCTAGGTGACTGCTTAAAGTGATAGCAATCGGATAAGTACAGCTTCTTATATCAGTGTCCCTATAAGATGGAACCCTGTAGATAATAAAGTGAAATTGCAGGGAAATCGACCAGCCTATCAACGTTAGGCGTGGAAAATTGTCGAGAAAAAAAATTTTTTGATTGCAATACAACTATGTATTATGACGTATAAAATGTGTAAACTTCGCCATCTCGTTTAAGATTAAGTCCACATAAGTGCTCATATGAATTTATATGGAATCATGCGGTGGAATAAAAGCCTGTCTAATCTCACGGAACCGCGCTGAGCGTCACGTACGGTTGCTAAACCTCTATGCAAATCACGATTATACTATTACATGAATGAATCTCTTTTGTGAATGCGACTCGGCGAACGGTGGTTGCTGACGAGATACTTACGATATCTGTCATCGTTACCCAACATCTAACTAATGGCCATTAATGAATGCGTTACGGTTTATTGATATAAAAATCATAGAGATATTTAGCATTTAGGGCTCATTGCCTGCCACGTGAGAGACCGGCATGATCATCATCATCATCATCATCAACCATCTCAGTCCACTGCTGGACATAGGCCTTCCCCAATGAGCGCCATCGCGCCCTGTCCTCTGCTTGTCGCATCCAGCATCTGCCTGCAACCTTTCGCAGATCGTCATCCCACCGGGCCGGAGGGCGTCCTAGACTACGTTACCGGCATGATACCTTAATGATAATAATTTTTTGATATCAGCGAACTGGACCAGGGTTTCTAACAGCTTCTAATTTCTCCTAACTTCTCTGTGGAGATGAATTTCTGATTAAATATCTTCACAATGTCAATTCTTGTCAATACAATTAAATTGAAAAATTACGAGGTCGTAATAAATACATTACTAACCTAAATCCTATCTGATATTAAATGGATGGGGCGTAACCGCGCTGCGATGGGTGCGAGATATACAAACCATATCTCATTTGAAAGACACCCTCATTAACACACCCAGTTTATCTGCACATGAATTTTAAGGAAAACAGTAAAGGAAATGTTACAAAATTATCGTGTATTATTAATGTACAAATCGTTTTGTGCGAGAAAAGCCGTTACATTTAAAGTTTGGCTTTATATAAAAATGCTTATTACATAAAGGGTGCAGTGATAGCCTAGTGGTTAAGAATTTAGCCTCTCACTCCGGGGGTGTTGGGTTCAAATCCATGGCGCGCACCACTTTAGAAAAGTGCGTTTTAAATTTAAATATCACTTGCTAACGGTGAAGGAAAACATAGTGAGGAAACTTGCACACTTTAGAATTTATAAAAACAAAAAAAATATTTTCTAAGGTGTATGAAGTTTGCCAACCCGCACTTGCCAGCGTGGTAGACTATATGGGAAGAGACCCATAACTATGTATTTTTATACAAAACTAAAATAAACAAACTTTCGGTTATGGATGGAAGCAGTTCCATGCAAAACAGCCTAATTAATAATCACATATAGTCTTATTAATAAAGTGTTGTAACTGTACTGACACTGTTGGTTTATTCATTCACTCCTATTCAAAGATATCAGTTCATTAAGTTACCAAAGCGAACAACACATTTGCAACGTCTCTAGTGTTGTACATGTCCACAGTCCAAAGACGATATCCACTTCTTACGAGTACCATATTAAGACCGTCTGCTCATTTGCCAGGTTAAATTAATAAATGCTTGGTGTGTGCTTATTCAGTTTCAGATTTACCTACCTTTCTGATTTAGCTACCTATAAAAACTGTTGTTACCAAGCGGATGCGAAAACGAACAAAATGAAAGTAAAATTCTAAAACGTTTCACCGGGGATGGGGAATTGAAGAGAAAAGAAAAACGATAAAGACGCTTTATCGGCTGAGTTCGTTCAGTTTAACTCAGGAACAAGTTTGTTTTTTAAACTCCAGCTCCAATATTTGCCCGCGTATCATCATCATCGATAATTTTATCTTTTCACTGTTTGACACGGATTTCTGCTCAAAATCAAGTCAGGTCAAGTACGGTTGGAAGTTTCAAAGAGCTGTCGAGAACATTATGGCGAACTACCTGGTACATAGGTTTCGTCACAGTGTCTTGTTTAATTATATAACACAATACTATATGTTCCTGGCCGAATTTAAATATGTACGGAGTGGGAGGCAGATATGTACACCACTAGGTTATCACTCATTGTACCTAAATTCATAAACATGAAATGAGTATAAATTTCGTCGTAACAGAATACCAATGAGATCTATGGTACATGATTACAGATTATCGCGCATATTATCTCTAACGGTAGACAGAGACTATGGATTCGCAACAGCTACGGTCTGAGTATACTGTTTACGCCTTCTCTACTTTCATCACGGTCAAATTATATACTATCGAGCGAGTCTTGTCTTAATATATTTCCGTTTTAATCGAAGCATGTACGAATATTTTACAAAGAAGTTTTATAATTCTATTGTCATTCGTCCTTTCTGCATGTCCGAACTATCTTTAGTATGCCTTCGTTAATCCTGGTTACTACATCTTCTTACCGACCACACTTCTCTGTTCACATTATGTAAGTATATCAGATGTAGTCTCACCACATACAAATGTGGTAGCATCAAGAAGTCTTAATGCCCGCATTTCTGCATCACAAATTCTATTCCATTTCGTTTTTGTAATACCCGACGTTTACTAGCGTACATTATTAATGAAACTAGAATACCTCTTACTTACAATATTTTATCTTTCGAAAGTGTAAGATTTGTTTCAGACTCCGCATGGGTTACGGATGTTTTTAATTCCCATCATTGTCGCTACGATAAAAGCTATTGCTTATAATACTCAGCTTTAAAATAATAAAAGACTTTCAATCTTTGAGTGTTCTTACGAACTACAGGATCTTTTGGAGCTGTTTCAGCTTGGCATCTGATGCTAATTATTATCTGATAAATTCATTCCATATGCGCCTTCACAGACCCTAAACACATAACAATACTGGATTCTAACTACAACTCTGTCACATATGCATTGGTTTCCACTTCCTAATTATACTGGAGCACTAGGAATACTAATGCATTATACCGATCTGACGTGTTCCGCGTTCCCCGTGTTTACATAATGCGCGCAATATGTTAAGAGACTTGAGCGATATGGGTTCTGGAGATGGGTGATCCCTGGCAGGAAATTTTCACGAGCGTCCCACAGCTTTTAAGGGTACGTAAGCTGTCGGTCCCGGTCGCTATCGTTGGAGTACAGTCGTTAATCCTCGTTAAACACCTTAAGGACGGCTTAAAAACATCCGAAAGACGGAACGGTCGTTAACGTGGATCCCCACTACCTCGCAGGGGTTGCGAGAGGAATGCGTTCCGCTTCGCCAGGATTTATAAAAAAAACGATTGGGATAATACATCACTTGCTTTCCATTTACGCAAAACAAATTGCTTAAAGAACATGTTCTGTATATACTCGTATGACAAAAGGAAATGTAGTTATCAATATAATTAGTCACAGAATTATTTACTAATGATTTGTTGTTTTGCGATTTTAACATATGATACGTTTTAACTTGATAGCAAAATGCAAAAAATTAACTATGTTTTACATCATTTACTACAATAGTGCTATATTTAGTACAGAAAGATATTTATCATGGAAGAGTTTGACTTTACATTGGGTACTTTATTAGGTACCTAGATACTTTTATGACAAGAATAAATCTTATATCATAATATTGTTTACATAATATTTCCCAGATGTTATTAATACTCTAAAGCTGATCAGTTACATTAAATATTTAAAAAAAACCTCTTTTTACAATGACTATCGGTGGCCGTTCCCAGATCCCAATACAGAATGAATTTTAAAAGGTTGAATTTTGATTTTATCGGCCGGCCTCGACACCGATGCCTGAAAACAATACTGATGACAAACAAACAGAAAATTCATTATTATAAACAATACGCAGTACGTTCTAACAGCAAAAGTGATATTAAATTCGAAAGGATAATTTTATATAAACAAAATGTTATTCAAACTGGGATTAGGAACGATACAAATAAATATTATCTACGTCTTTAGGGTATACATTATTGTAATTTTAATTCTTTTATTAATTTGACTTAATATTGTTTTTATTTCCAATTCATACTTAGTTATAATTGGCGTATATACTACTCGCTAAAATTTCCTTTCTTGAATTAATCGTTAATAACTTAAATGAACAGCTGTATTTCATTTGCAGGTCAGATATGACTCAATACTTATTAGTAATACATGTCGTATAAGTCTTTTTTATTTGTGAATATCTTAAAGCGACACCAGGAGGGGAGCAGTTGTACAAGTAATAAAAGTTAAAAGCATTAAGGCTGAATATCCAATTATATTTTGCTGCCTACAAACGGGAATAGTAAGGACCGCGAATTTGTTTGAGATAACACAGCATTTTTTCAAATCCAGTTCGAGTCCTTGTAGAAAAATACATAATTTGTAATTTTAATAATTTCTCTTTTAATTACGTAGTATCCACTATAACATCCATAGTAATAAAAAAATTGTTATTATTATTCTCCCATGTCTAAAGTCAGTCTGTACGTATTATTCCATCATTCACATCGACAGTTTTATCGTTTTACGAGTAGACTTCCTGTAAGAATGAAGTGATTTGAAGTAATGAAGTGAATATATATAATTACGATGTCTTTTTTCCATGGTACTACAGCGGTGTACGATAGATTTCAAAAAAATTACGTCGAATAAAAAACTAAATTAAATATCTTACATAATCTTGACAAAATCATTCCGAACTGCACCTAAATCATTATCATTAACTCACCACGTGCTACTCCACTGCTGGGCAGAGTCCTTGATGGATTCCATTTAGTCACTTTCTCCTGCCGTCCTCGCTCCAATGGGTCAGAGGATGACCCTTTACGCAACTACCACACCAGAATTGATCAACCATAACACTCTTAGCTTTTCAACATGCAAAAATACAACTCTTTTGAAAAATGTTTCTTACTTTTATTTCTACTGGAATGTAAACAATATTTTGCATATTAAATAAATAACAAATGTAAATAAATGTCTAACACTGTCAATGATATTTCCTTTTCAAAATATATCTCTCGGCTCAAATAAAAATAAATCCAGTTGTTACGTGTCTCAGTCATTCTGTTACTAGGATAAAATCAAGTTGCTACATAAATATTTCGTGTTTGTTGAGCCATGTAATCCGCGGGCACAATAAATCTTGTGACTGACTGATCCGATTCGTATATATCTTTTACGATTCTTCGAGATCGTTTCATAAATAATATTTCCTTATATGAGCATATAATATATTGTACAAATATATATATTTTTATTACATTTATTAATTTAATATATCTACATGCAGATATAAAGATATATATATCATAGCTAGTAAAATCAGCGATTGATCATATCTATATTTTAGGGACTTAGAACCCAGATGGATTTCTGCCTTTATGATAAGCAATATCTAACAATCAATGATATCACATTTCAATCTAATCAGCGAACTCGGCCTCAAATGTCAAAGGAACGTTGTAATAAATTTGCGATCTGTGAATTACTGTTATCATAAATAAATCAAATTAGTATTAATTACGTAACTTCACGCCTGTAATCATTAAAATAACCACTTTTAAATATATGCATATGTATGTATGTATACACGGTACATATACTAAAACATTTTTTACAATTTTTGTCTGTCTGTCTGATTGTTCCGGTCAATCTCTGGAAAGGTTGGACGGATTTTGGCGGGCCTTTGACTGGCAGATAGCTGACGTAATAGGGAATAACTTAGGGTACTTTGATTTTAGAAAATGTTTTGACTCAAATGCGAACGAAGTCGCAGGCAAAGCTAGTACATAATAAAAACGCTGAGACTTCCGAGTAACTTAATGATGTTTTCTATAGCTGTTACTGCAAGTTATATTTAAATATTACGTAAATATACGAGTACGTAGGTGTTGAAATTTGAAACGCAGCTTCAGTGGATGCTGGAGGCTGGTAAAATTAAACCATTACGCTATCGTTTCCGGCCGGAAAGATATTTAAATTATGAAATAAGAACACCGTTTAAATTCTGAATGTCTGTGTCAATTATTCATGTTTCAAAATTTTCAAACGTATTACCTGGCAACTTTGTTATAAATTCCGTTGAATAGTGATTATTTCAAAATATATATCCATTCGCCAACTGCTAAAACAAGTAAATAAATGTTCAACTCTGTTCAACGAAATAATTACGTTGAATTTATTTTTACATTACATAGTGAACAATTATCCAACCATAAAGTATGTACAATGTTTACTGATTGGGTAAAATTTGATTTGAATCCTAAATGTCAAATTTTTAGTTAATAATGTCATAAGTATTTATAATAGAGTTACATATTACTTACAAGTTTCAAAAGCTAACATGTTTAGCTTCCAATGGAAACTTATATTACATTAACCATCTAAGTGTTCCATGAAATTACACTCTCAAACCAAACTCCGCGACGCGAAGTTCTAAGTGCCGGATGCAAAACTGTTTGACGACTCGGCGCGGGAACAACAAGCAATTTAAACTGGGGTATACCGATTGATAGGAATAGGTTAAACGCTTAAGAAAATGTATATATGTGTACGTTAACATATATATATATTTAATATACTCGTATATAAGAAGTGTAATTTATAAATATGTACGTATGTATCAAATTTTCTTTAAATTGTCATAAAACTTCGTCGCGGTATATCTTGCTAACGAATGTATAGAGAAATTTGGTTTTATACATAGAGCATTTATAATGAAATGGTCATAAAACTTCGTCGCGGTATATATAGCTAACGAATATATAGATAAATTTAGTTTTATACATAGATCATACAATAATTGTTGTTGAAAATATTCTAATACATTATATTTTTGGTACACCTCCTCATCTGAAATCAATGGCGCACTATAATAAAATTGTCTGTAAATATTATTGCTATAATACTTTTAATTTTATTCCATGTTATACAATGAAAAAAACTTTTTTAAATATAAAGAACTTTTCAGCAATATTAAGAGTTACAAAGGATATTTTCTAACTTAACTCCCACAAGGTGCTGTGCGCAGTTTGCATTTACATACAAAAGGAGTAAAGTAAATGCTGGAAGTTTGTAAAATATTTTCAAAAATTAAAAATTAAGTAATAAGAACATTCAGTAGGTACACGGTTTATCTCGAAAAGGAGGTCTTCTCTTTCTAATACAGGTTTCCATAATTGAATGCCAGTAAAACAGGAGTGTACATAAAGTCTGCTTTAGATTTAACGTGCAGTTTTTACGAGCGCAGTAAACTTGACGAAACTAAACGTATTACGAGACTGTCAATGCGCAGCTGAGATTTTTAAACCAGCTTTTTATAGTAATTTTCTACATTTATCCACATAGAGAAGGTTAAAGCATAAAAAAAACCATTGTATAATCGGTTTTGTAAAATAAACTTGATTACTATTAAAACATATTGAAAATGGACCTTTTTACGCTTGTAACTTCATCTACAACCTTCAAAGAGGCGAGTTATGCTTCGGCAACCGACGTCAATCTGACGTCAATCCATGTAGGTTTGAATTAAATTGACATCTCGCAAGCAAATTCTGCGCCTTGTTATTTCTAATCTTGTATATATATTTTGAATGTCCAATTTTCATAAAGAAAATTATTTGCACCACCAAGAATATGGTTAAACCAATTATTAAATGGTAATTTATTTTATATGTCTTTACCTGTCTATGACAGCGTGATCTATCAAGACAAGAATCCCGCGGTATGCGTTTAGACAGTATTGTCGGATTTCATATAATTCAATATACAATGACCTATTCTGCTGTTGTCAGTTTTTAAACTTACAATGGGTGATTCCTTTACTTCACCTGCAAAGGCCGAACTTTGTTTGACCTCGTTCAGTGTAGCTTCCAAAGTTCCAACGTTACTAAACGACACAAAATTAAAGTATTTATATAAAGCATAAATTTATATAAAGCATATATGTATATAGTAGTATTCACATTCATTATACCATCAAGCGCTTACTTGGTAGGCAGAGAGCAATTATCAACTTATTATGTCATTGTCATTCATAATAACCGTCAACAAGTGAACCACTGCGCTGCAAGCCATATACTCGTATGTGTGTATAAAGCGAGTTCAACCAAGTTTTGACTTTTTCTTTTTTATTTAACATTTCATAAAATGTAATTCAGATATAGGTTACAGCTTCATTTGCTTAAATTTTTAAGCTTATTTGTACGGATGGTCAAACAGTTTTCGTTCGGAGCTTTCACCGGAACCTTTTGACCACAAATTGAATTACACGTACCCGGTACATTTAGGTAGATTTCTGATTTAATCCGCTTACACAGATCAGAAGCTAATTTACATAATAGCTTCCTGGACTACTTATGTTCGTACAAAATGCCATTATTTACTAGAGAACGGGCCGATTTGTTTAAAACTCAATAACAATTAGGGTAAAAGCCGGATAGTTGTCCCACTTTTTGATAGACGCTATTACTTACTTGTAGTTCAAAATTAAATATCACTTTAAATTATTCCCCGTGTATGTTAAAACTTTGATCTTTAATATTGTATTGTAGCCAATTCTTTACCATAATCATATTTTTGGAGCATATCCTGTTTTAATTGACCGCTATAAAAATAGTTACCAGCTGTGATGGATAGCTGGGGTCATGTCAAAAATGTTTCGAGGGATATTTGTCTCATTCGGAGATGGAAACCTTACTATAAAATTAGTTACTATTTATAACTTCTTGCATTTTATAATTAATAATTTTCAAAAAATGAAAGGTTATTGATAAAACATAAAATCAGGCCTGTAATATCTAAAGGGATAGTCAGAGATATGTAATAGGTACACTCCCACGTTTCATCAGTTACCTCTAGATCCCATGGAATAGGTGGTAAGCCTACTGCCTTACACCGGGCACAGATCCAGACTCGGAGTCGTTACTAGTAATTCTAAATTAAACCAAGGACCTCTCGATTGGTAGTCGCGCTTACAACCACTCCGCCAACGAGGTAGTCAAAGTTAATAATTACGAGTGTATCCCAAATTTCGAAAATCTAGTTTTCACCAGATCTTTACGTTTTGAAGTCTTAAGAAGCTATTCTAAATGTAATGAATATAAATATATTACATTGATGTTTTCTGTGTGTGTGTGCACGCGCGTGTGTGTGTGTCCGAACCTTTATGGATATTATTTTTAACAATCGTCGTCCCTTTTATCATTTCACTGTTGGAGCATGGGTATCCTCTTATTACGAGAGGATTAAGGCCAGAGCCTACTGCGCTGGCCAAGTGCGGGTTCGTAACTTCACAAACCTGAGATTATTTTTTGTAAATTCTAAGGTGTACAGGTTTCCTTACGATGTTTAACTTTATCGTTAGCAAGTGATATTTAAAATTAAAAAGCACTATCCGGCTGTTAATTAAAGCACATACATAAACGGCTATCAGCTGTTCATGTATTTTTTTCCGGATTTACTATTGTATATACAATTTTAATTTCAATATTCGAGCTCAGTGGCGTGCCATTGGAGAGGCCTATGTCCAGCAGTGGACGAGAGTAGGCTGATGATGATGATGATGATGATACAATTTTTAATAATGGACTGGGCATACCACTTTTTGCGCTTTATAACATTAAGAACGATTACATAATGTATAGTACTCCTATGGTTACCCCTTCGGGGATTATAGACGTGATGTTAAGTTTTTTTATAGTTTTAGCAAATAAATTTAACTTTAGGTAAAGTACTATGAAAATTATGTATAGGATGGTATACACTAGTACCTAACTGCGTGAAAATACAGATCGTACAGCATCTTCGCGGATTATAGCCAATAACACTAGTTTTATGTATTGGTAAGTATAATCAAAATGGGCTCGTACAAAAATAATAAGCATAAAGAAGGAACTTTTATCTAATGCCAACTGGCTTAACTTAATTAACTCGTGTTTGCTTTGAAAATTGGCGAGCTTTTTTTATAAATAACTCGTCTTTGTCATTGTTTCCAAAGTTTGCCAGCATAAACAAAACAATTATGCGCAAGGCAAGGATTAAACGAAATCAACAACTACTTTTGTAATATCTAGAGAGAGAAAATTTGGGACAAAAGTCAATTAAACAAAAATCTTGATTGCGTTTTATTAAAAGGTCAAATCGTAATCATAATGGGCGAGACGATTAGACAGAGGATTTCGTTTTAATTTTCGTAAATGGACAGTCCTTTGTTGGTTTTGACAATTTTCAATTAAATCATTCTTATGTTATTTTTAAAAGTTCTAACGTAACATCACGTCTGTAATCTCTGAAAGGGTAGGCATAGGCTTGTAATGCACCTCCCCCCCCCCCACATTTCACGAATTAGGTTTACATCCCATGGAATAGGTGGTGAGCCTATTGCCACACACGGCATAGATCCAGATTCCGAATCACTACTACAAATTCTAAATCAGAAAAATCAAATAATACCCACCGAGGATTTAAACCCGGGACCTCCCGATCGGTAGTCACACTTGTAGCAACGACCAACGAGGCAGTCAATATCATATCAATTCGTCAATTATCAATTGAATCAAATATTATTTACCTACCAATTATAATCAATTCAATTAAATATCATATTCATATCAAATTGAATTAAAGTTCAAACAAAACGGGCTAGACAGAAACGATACAATCTTCTATACCGAACTAAGCCTTATATATGTATATTAAGTCGTGTACGTGATTCTAAAATCGCATCCCGTCGCGCAAGTTCCAGTTCCTATGACCACAACTATATCTCACGCTAACAGAGCTGTACCGTACTAAATTAGTTGCCTAACAGGGTTAACAATGCATCTGTGACAGAGACCAGTTCCACTAGAGGTGCGATATAGACGAACGACGAAGTCGGGCACAGGAATGTGTAGATGAAATTCCTATCTGACGTTTTCATTGTATAGTCTATAATCCTATTATTTTCAGTAAACACGTGTAGTCCTCACGTTAGGATACTGATATTACATTTATATGTAATTATATTACCACGCCGAGTCTATTACGGGATAGGCAGAGGTCATAATTTAGAATATTATAATGAACTAATTTCATAATATATCGCACTTATGTATATTCAATATTCAATAACATAAGAAACGGAAACCATCCTTTGTTGGAATTTACCTCTATTGCCCAGTTTCCATCTCCGGTTTACAAAATTTCAACCTCCACACAAATGGTTATTTTATTATAATATAATGATATTGTTCAGAAGCAGTTTTATTAAGATTTAAATCGTCAAAGACAGTTCCAATAGCTTCTAGCTATTAAAATATGCATATACATATATTATATATATTTCACGCATTAAGTAACCAACGTTTGCAAAAAATTATAAGTTTTCTCCCTTCAATATTGTCTAAACGAATCCAGTGCCCGAGATCTCGGTTTAGATTATAAAACCATAGTACGATGTTCGGTCAATAAAAGTATCAATGTATTCTTATTTAACACAGTACGTCAAACATAGGCACATATTAAACTCAAAATAAATCTCACAACTAGGTACAAAAAATAAAACTTTGTGTAGATGATATCCTTTTATGTCACACTGAAATCACCTCCTGTAACTCGATTATCCTCAAGCATCTCAGATGGATATTCTATTCCAATGTAAATTTAAGCTACCGGTATTATTCAGTTAACATCAGCCATGGAGACCCGATGCACAGGAGCTAGAGTCTCCGCAGTTTCCGCTGAATGGGTCGCAGTTGACGGATCGGTTCGGCGGTTAATGTAATAAGAGTGCCGCAGCAGTCGTCTGCGGTGCAGCGAGTGGTGCGGAGATATTTCGCCTCAGTGGGAATCGGGAGGAATATTCTAGAATAACTGCCAAGGTTTATTAATTGGGGAGAAACTATTAGAACAACCACTAATGGATGATCCTCTCTAACAAAAATTTTCGACTAGAAAGCAAAAATATTTTCATATTGCATGTTACAACTTATCTAATTTAACAAACAATAAAAACTTAAGTAAAAGAACGTAACATCACGCCTGTAATCCCAGAAGAGGTAGGCAGAAATGTGTAGTACTCTCCCACGTTTCACGTTACTTTTAGGTCCCATGAAATAGGTGGTGACCCTATTGCAAAACACCCGACACAGATGCAGACTCCGAATCACTACTATAAATTCTAAATTAGAAAATCCAATAGTACCCGATCCGGTACCACCCGAAATCAGGACCTCCCGATCGTCAGTCACGTTTACAAACACTCGACCAATGACGCAGTCAATAAAAAGTTAATGTATAAAATATTTCAGTTCCCCTGAAACCGTTTGCATTTCAAATAAGGCATAATAAATTTCAATTCCGCCGTGTCCAATGTTATTTTTTACTAAGCACCTACAAACAACCTTCGAGGTAAATCTAGTGTGATTAGTCAAATGTGTAATGCCATATTTTTATAATCTATGTATTTGGCACCGGATGCATAATGACAGACAGAGAATAATGTCGTTGTTTATCAGCCGCCCAGGACCGTGCGCAACGGCAGGCACCTGCGTATTACCAATTCATATAATTCACATTTTTCAATCGTCTCGATATTGACGTACACTGAGTTACCCTTGAACGATTGGCCGAATTTTCCATATTTCTATGCAATAATAATAAGTATCAGGTATATTGCGTTCTTATTTTTTCCGTTGTTGGTGTCACCGTTTTGTCACCGTCGTGTTCGTAGAGACAATTTAAATTTCATGAGTATCGTTGAAAAAGTATCTGGGGAGGTTAGGCTAGAACAGTTGTCACATTTACTCATTCGTATTTTTATAACGTCTACATCGCAGTAAACAACTTATGACGCAAGCGGATTAGTTGCCTCCAGAACATTTTCAATACAATCTATAACAATCTATACATCCGAATATTCATTTCTCCTTGCTTACGTATACATACATGTATTACTAGAGAACGGACTGACTTGTTCAAAACTCAATAACAATTAGGGCAAAAGCCGTATAGTTGTCCCACTTTTTGATAGAAGCTTCTACTTGTATGATTATAAATGTACCGGCTTAATTCACGCACGGTTTTCGGGATGGCTCGACCAGTTTCGGACCTGTACGAGGTCCTTCCTTATGAGCTCCCTGCGCTTGCAGCGAGGTCGCGGCGGAGACTGATTACTCGTAGTTCAAAAAGTAACCATTTAAAATATTCCTCTTGTATGTTAAAATTTTGATGTTTAATATTGTATTGTAGCCAATTCTTTAACACAATCATATTTTTTGAACATATCCTGTTTTAATTGACCGCTATGAAAATAACTACCGTCTGTGACGGATAGCTGAAGTCATGTCAAAACTGTTTGGCTCATTCGGAGACGGAAACCTCACTATAAAATTAGTTAATAACTTCTTCATAATTTTCACAAAATGAAAGGTTATTGTTAAAACATAGCATCACGCCTGTAATACCCAAAGGAAGAGGCAGAGGTGTGTAGTACACCCCTACGTTTCACCAGTTACGCTTAGGTCTCATGGAGTAGGAGGTGAGCCTATTGCTTTACAGTGGGCACAGATGCAGACTCCGAGTCACTACTAGAAATTCTGAATTAGAAAAATCCAATAGTACCTGACCGGAGATTTGAATCCAGGACTTCTGGATT
>DWDT01001455.1:0-15876 GCA_018245595.1 Microceris scylla | reverse complement strand
GGACCTGTACTGTGTTATCTATTTGGCATTAGGACTTCAAATCAAGATTTGGATAATTAAGGGTAAATATTTTCGCGATTTTGTATCCAACGTATCCCAGACTATCGCACAGTCTGTTGCTATCCTTGATCATTGTGTTCTCGATAAAGCTTTTGTTGTTTTGTTCTCTTTTTTCTCCATTTATGGCTCCGGACGAGGGACGCAATAAAAAAGGAATTCTTTATTTTATAAGATGCTCAATAGAAAGCTCTTCGATTCATCGTTTTGTCGCTATATCGTTTTATAGTTTATTATCCCATTCAAATATGAGCTCTTCGGGTTCATGTTTCTGTCTTTTTTTCCAATGTTCTCAAGAAGGTAATAGATTTCTATAAAAATGCGAATTTTACTTACACGTGCTGTTAGTATTATTACTGTGCTTCTTTAAAAGTTAACAACGTTCAAGAAAAAACCCAAAATATTTACCAGCAATACTACTACAAAATACCAAATTGTTCACTGGCATAGTACAGTCATCATCTTCGTCCTCTGGCGGTTCTATAATCATGAATCGTGACCAAAAAAAGTCCAAATGATGATATTTCGAGCTCAATTCATTGCGAAACGTAAACAAAAACAGCTCAAACAGTTTCGAGGAAGTGTCGCCGATAAATACATTTCGACATCTCGGCGGAATGTCACCAGATGTTAGGCCCACACAGTTCGGAATGCGCTGCCTACGCGACGTACTTACTGGACATCAATCTGAAACTATTGTCATTGAACACGAACGTTGTAACGTGTTGCTATGTTTATTGCCACCGATATTGTCATTTGATCTCCGCTACTCGCACGGACAACCATGTATTATGATGCAAATATTTTCCAACGTTTTAGTGGCTAAAGAAATCTTACTCATCATGACTTGTAATAAGTAAGTGTTATTTTTATTACTTAATCTCTTCGGTTTGATTTCATACAAAAATTACGTGCAATAATTATTTTTTTCTTCATTTTTAAAGAGTTTTTCCCTGTTGCGATATTATTGGTATGTTGTATTAAAGTACCTGTTCTGGTAAAGAAAAACCAGTTTAATTTCTTATCTTTCTTACCACATGCATCATTTTTTCGACATATTGTAAGATAACGTTCCATGTTATGAATCTAGTAAGCCTTCAAGTTGCTCAACTTATATATTCGAACACATTGCTGTATTATGTTAGTCTACAATCCGTGAACTACATCGCCGTACAACATACCATGAAAGTGGAAGCTTACGCCCAACAACTTATATCGTGATTTACTGCGATCTGATACGTAAGTCATTGAATAGTAGGTACTGCAGGAATATATATTGGAAATACGAATTCTTTCTTTTCGCCCGTCTAGACGGTCAATTTGCAGCCCTTCGTTCCGTGTTTTGTGGTACCGCGACCTGCGCTTGACAGTATCAATATCTTTTATACATCCTGGGGGATATACTCGGATATAAAAATTTTCCACAATTTTCTTTCATTGAATATAGTTGTGTGGGACTTTGTTCAGTTGGATAACGAGCATACTGCTCTTTCCACAAAGACTTCTTACTTATTCTTATGTATGTTTTTATTTTTCCGTCCTTTTATACTCATTTAGACTTTTTAACGATAGCGAATCTTGCTGTAGTCATTTTACTGGACATTGAAACGCTTGAGAATGTTCTAGATTACTTTCCTGTTAATAACGCTGTTGAATACCTACATCATTCCAAAATATATCGCAGGTATTTTCTTCATATGGTCTTGAATAATTTTGTTACTCCTTGTATAGGAAGTTGGATACTCAGGCTAAGAGTTTCGTGGGATTTTTTTGGACCAGTAGTAAACCCGACAACTAACGGGAGAACTTTAACTTCGAGGTCACGTACTGACATAACTATTTCGAGAAGTTTCCCATTTGATAGCTCCGATTGGAACAGAGGAGCTGCGCACCCTTAATGAGATGGTGTATCGTTAAAGTAATCCGAAGGCGATATAGCGCGAACTCCATCTTCGCTGCTCAGTAACTCTCGACTGTACGACGCAAATCACTTTGGAAACGAGCCTTCACGTCCAGGTATCGTAAAAACCGACGGACTATTTTACTGTAGGGTCCAAATGTTTTAGTGGCACTCGTAAAATGAAAACGGTGTAAAATTCACGCATTGTACCGCCGCCCATCTTGTATTTATGATAGCCAAAGTGCCATAGCTCGCGTCACCGTCTACAAGAAATGTCGAACATTTCATACTCTCGGCCGCGGTGTGCCTTTAATACCAAAAACTGTAGCCTTTTATTAAATTTTATATCCACACAAAAATAACCAAAACTAACAGAAAATCACGTTATATGTCCTCGATGGGTTCGACAGAGGAGTGCAATAAACTCCTACAGAGTTACTACTTGGGAGTCAAAACTAAATTCTTAAAAATTTTTGAAACGGGCGAGTTTTTGAATATCCTCAAATTATAAAGGTCTTCATTTTCATTTTCACTACAGTTCGTTGCTACAGAAAAATAAAATTTTCAAATAAAACATTATTTATTGGCCAACTGAGTTACCGATGATAGATTTACTACATATGACAAATGATGATAGATATGCTATATTTTAAATTTCGATTGCACGAATGGTGGTAATTCTCTAAAATATTACAAGGGTTTGAACCCATGTACTTCACGGTGCAGCTGTAAAATCTGCGAATTCTTCTCTATCGCTAAAAAAAATTTATTACGTATGACGTTCCCCGTATGACACGTTTTGAGAACGTGTTGCGGTCGTAAAAACGTTTGCGCGGTTTTCGAAACTCCGCTTTTAGTCCCCATCACCTGAACCACTGGCAATTTTTTGAGAAAACTATGAAGAACATATGTACATTTTATACATTATCAATGTAACATTTGTATTAAGAATTTTTTAAAGCCTTTTGTTTTGACAAACGACTTTTCAGAAATAGGACTAATATCAAAAATCATACTAAAACAACTTCAAGGTTACCCGTCAAGCTTTCGAAACAGTCTGAACATCATATCACTATACTAAAAGAACATAAAAAGATTAAAAGTTATAAATTAAGGACTCGGATGAAATTTTCCAGACGTTTAATATAGCGGTGCGTTGATTCCGCTGATAAATAAAGTCCGAATGGAGGGCAGATAAAAAGAAAACATAGGAAGGGAATATATCATTTTTATGTCGTAGAGGTGTGGTTTGGGTGCATCGTAAATTATTGTGTTCATTATTCCGAGAACATGACGGCGGGGAAAACCACCTCAAAGGAATTAGTATTAGAATGAATCATAAAGAAGGGGAGCTAAGTTAAACTAGATGGAGTATGCTAGATGCGGTATACGCAAAGTAGCAGGCAGCGATTGGACGCGGAGAGCTGCAGTAGCAGTATCACCAACATCGAAGCATGCTGTTGGTGATACTGATGATGACAATATTAAAGAAAAAAACATTATACACACAATTACAGTAATGCAATCGCGCGAACATTTTAGAATTCAAACAGGCTCAAAATATGGACTTTGCGTATAGGGTTATACGGTTCAAAGTTGATTGAAATGCTAGAAATCGTGAATTTAACAAGTATATTAAGCGAATGGAGCAATAGAAGTTCCAATAGAATAGAGGCCTGCTAGTTGATTCGCTTGTGTTGCTGTATCGTTGAGAACTATTTATTGTTATATCTGTTAGGATTTTCCTATAGAAAGTGCTTTGCATTCTTGAGCTACAAATTGAAGTTATTGTTTACACCGTAATGATTTAGTCGTTATACGAAAACATTAATATCATGGAAAAGATCAACACTAATTTACATATTTATGAATGTCATAACATAGTTACAAAGTAGTCTATAAGCTATATTTAAAGGACTCTAGAACTTACCGCTCTATGAATACTTTTTATGTAGTTCCACTTTCACTATCCATATAAAGATCTGTAACTATTCTACCTTTTCAACTGATTATATTTTTACGCTCTTCCGTTCGGAATTCAAAATTAAACTTCAAATAGTCCTTTGAAATTACTCCTACCTTTTTGTTTTCTTCAAAAATTCATTAAGCTTTTCTAGCTCAAAATCCTGTTTTGCTGCGAAGGCGGTAGGTCACAATAAAGTACAATTAAACAAGCAATTTTTTAAATAATTGTCGACATTAACCGTCAATGTTAAATTAATAGGTTCAATAAAACTGGACAGGTTTTATTACCAATCAATGTAACCTACGTCATACATATTGTTTATGCAGATTAAAACACTTGTCCTACTGCTAGCTAATATTTTTAGTACTTCCGCCGCTAAATGTTCATTATTGAGATGCCTCGGTTCATCCAAAGCAACATTATAGTATGGTATTTAATGAAAGTTTTTAACAATTAATTCAACAATATTTGCACCTGCTTAGATGTTTTGATTTGAATTTCCTACTCTGGGATCGGCTTCAACTTTGTCAAGTTTCTCATCCGCACAATACACATCACTCAGCTATTTTGTCGCTTTCAGTCGAACACTTGTCTAACTGCTTGTTAATATTCACTGTCACTGCTAGAGCTCGTTGGGAGCTTGGTATGTTATTAAATAAAAAGGCGCCAATTATAAGGCTCCAGTGGACAATTACTGCGGCTATCGGCGCGCTGTTAGGGCGCCACGCGATCGCGCTTTGATTGATATGGCGACCGAGAGTTACGAACTTGTCAATAGAACTACCTACTCATGAGAAGAGTAACCCATTCGTAAGAGTTATGTACCTACTTGTTAGTAGCGTTACCTACTCGTAAGTCGGGTTATCTATTCGTAAGTAGAGTTACATTATTATTATTATTATTGTACCATCACGCCAGGTTCCTTACACCTATTGTTGGAATATATGTATTTCTCCTGGCAAATCTGGCATTTTCTACATTTATCACGCTGTTTAAACACACACGCTGGTTAAAATTTATATAATAATTTTATTGATTGCTCTACAATAAAAAAAATAGTTCTGGTTCAACAAGTCAGAATGAAATGACGTAATAAGAGATATCTCAAGTCTTATTAGTGGCGTCTTATAAGGAAGTATATTACAAAGATTGCGCTTAATGTCAATGTATGTCCTCGGAGGGCGTACGCGACAGAGTGCTTTTTGCACCTTTCGATTTTACAATATTGATTTTGAAGAGGATGTTAATTCAATTGAATTCATGAATGGACTTAATAGAGTAAGCAAAAAAGAGACCAGGAGCAGGAAGCGCGACGCCGAAAAAAAATTTGAATTAAAAGCCTCGCAATTATACTTTATTCGATTCTATCAAATAATTCGATTAATCTCATTGAAATGTAGATTCTCTTTGACAATTACGATTTCGGATTGGGAGTGAATTCGTCAGAATATTTGAAATATTACAGAAAAAAAAGAAACATTACTTAAGAATAGGAAAATACTCTATATTTGCAAAGTCACAATGTACTATCCTCAACTTGCTTATCGCATTAAGTTGGCGTAAAAACTAGAAACCGAAGGGTTGAATTCTACATATGTATAAGTTATCGAAGATGGAAAAAAGTTAAGATATAATGTATTATGTATTTTGTGAGATAGTTATGTGTATATGTCGATGTTTTTTGTGGACGTCAACATAAAAAATACAGTTAGAAAAAAAACTGTTAAACATTATTTTTATGTATAATTCATTTTTCAATTTTAATACTTTCAAACCACATCCAAGTAAATAGGTATATAATAACAGAGATATTTCTATTACGTATCTACTTCGTGTATTTCTATCTAACATAAAATATATTTCCTTACAATTGAACTTAGAAATATTTTCACCCTATCTGTATTCTATAAGAGCGGCGTGCGCCTGTCACAGTTAAAAATAAAGCTATTCAGTATGTTGGGGAGTGTTGGAGCGTAATGCACATTGGTGCAATGCGGTCGGCGGCGATACGACTTGTCAGATTTGCGACAACGCTGATACGAAAGAGAATAGTTCCAATTATAGTACAGTGGTCGTTAATTGTGGTTAAAGGACAGGTTAGCTTCACTAAACGTTGAACTAAATCCTATAAGAATAAGAATCCAAAATTGGGAGCGAATACCATGATAAATACATATATGAAAGAATTACTAAAAATTGACTACAATGTACTACTAGCTCATTTATGGCAAATATGATTATATAGAATTATATTATTTCTGTCAATTCAGCTTAGCAATCAGACTTAGAACTACTACGTGACAGAAAGTATTATCAACATCCGTGCCTGTTCTTGTAGAGCCCAATGTCTCAAGAGCTAGGAACATACCTCATAAGGAACCTCATTTAGCGTTTTACACTCGAATAACCTAACTGTACAGGTTTGATAAAAATGCTGAAGCGACCAAAGGCTCTAAGGCGTAAAAATTGTAGCCGTTTTCTTACGAAGTATGTACAAGAATGGACTACCCATTCTTACAATTTGAAAGGAGACTCGTGCCCAACAGTGGATCAGAAAAAGGGTCGACGACGATTATTGGTACCTACGTAGGTTATAGAGAACAGTTTGGAGTCTATCTAATCGTAAAAAATACCAAGAAATTATTCCTCTACTCAAAACATATAAAATGAAATAGTAAAAACATATCTGTTTCAACACCTTTCAATTTTCTAACACTAATAGATTTATTCAACCAATAATTGTAATAATTGTACATAATTATATATATTTAATAAATCTGTCGTGATAACTACAACGAAATTAGCGATACGAATCGACGTTAGATATAGCTATAAAACAGTCATGGCTACCATCCGTGAATGGTTATTTCATAAGCCTATCAAAGCGTAATGAACTGTAATTTAGTTATAAATCTACAAATGCAACATTCGGACCGACAGTTTAGTGCTGGTTGTGATAAAAACAGGTGTACAGGCACTTACTATGAGTTATAGTTAGGTAGTTGTATGAGTTATAGTTACATTAAGTTAGGGTACGAGAACAAAAAATTTAATAAAATGTCCAATTTTACGACTCAGAAAAAGTATTAAACTTACTGTATAAATTATAAATTTAACTTAGTTTATATTTGTAACTATTCGTTTCAGCGCAATCTGATTTAAAATAAGAAGCGTTGGCTCTGTGCGAGTTTAGAAAGTCATCTCATCTAGTTCATGATTTAATTTTACGGTAATATGCGTCCACGACAGCTAGCACATACCATTAAGACGTTATTATTATAGAAAGGCCTCTAGTCTTCGTTCACTGTAATTAAATGTACTCTGCGAAGCTAACATCCAAGAAAAGTAGACAAAATTATCAAGGTATATATCCTCAAGCATCATCAAATAACTTTAATGTCAACTTGCGATGAAGATATGGAAATAAGCTGTGATAATAAACATATGTACAATCATAAAACTGATTTAAACATGATGTCATTGATTAGAAAATTTTTGGCGTCTATGTTAAAATCATGCATTTTGCTAACGTTTATTTATAACTATTTGATATTATCGTTGATTCACTTCCTTTTAGGATAGAGAGATAATATTTTAAAGAAAAATCAACGAGATAATATCAAAAATATATAAATCTTTTCTTTAAAATATTATCAAAGAGATAATATTTTAAAGAAAAGTGATGTTTAAATATAGCAAATATCTCATATGTTACGCTAACTATGTAATTTAATATAATTATAAGGAAGATCTAATTACGTATAAGTTACGTATAAGTATAAGTATAACGTATAAGTTTACCATGATGTTATGTTGTCGAAATGGAAGCGCATTTCTGATTCATATTGGTTGTGTTGTTGACATGATTGCCGTCGACATCGTTTAAACCGACATACAGCATTGCGTTACTCTTTCAGAATAATTAATTAATATTGTTGAAATGTTAGAAGATAAGGTTCAAGCAACTTCTGAAGATGAGTAAATGAAGCAACTCAAAGAAACATCGCGAGAACGCTGGGAAATGACGCAAGTCATATTATAGAAATAAAAAAGTGCTCTGAATAAATTCTTGATCCCGCGTCAAAAAAGGAAATAAAACGAAGGAGCTCGCCTGTGAAGAAATATTGCCCCCAAACGTAACACGTAAACTTGGCTAAGACAACAAATTGGCCAACTTTTTCATGAGTCTCGTTAGGCCTTGTCAGTTATATGGCGCTGTAATAGACTGACGTAAAATTTACATCCCCATATCAATTCACTCTTTTATAGCTCTTTTACAACTACATATACATGACAGTGCATTCGGATTTTAATAGATTATCGAGTCGTTTCAATGGAAATAACACAACATTGTCTATTAAAAAATATGATAACAGTAGAATTTAATTATAAATTAATAATCACAAATCAATCTCTTTATCTATTATCTACTTAAAAGTCCAAGAAGAGATAAAATCAGAATGAGATAACCAAAAGTAGAAAAACCGTCATCAGCTGTACAATCAGTACCCGTTAGATCGTTAAGGACGTAGAATTAATAGAAGCGAACCTGATTGAAAACTACTTACATTAATATGCAAATGTATAATTGAATGTGCTAAAAGTGACGGATCGAGTTAGGAAGTTGTTCAATAGTTAATTAGTCGAGACAATTTATTCAACTGCTCTGTGTTAATAACTTGCTTCACTTCCAACTGTTTAACGAATAGCTACATTTGGTAGCTATATGAAATTTACTTAGACAGGAATGTAATATCGTCAGTCAGAATTGACCAAGACATATGGCGAAGAATTTGCCCCACTGATTGCTACATAGAATTGTTCCTCACTCTGACAATAGTATAATTTCATTTCATGAAGCCTTATCTTTATATTTCTATTAGATTTTCTTTTTGTTTCTTTATGTCTGTGTTTCATAGTTCTATATTCACCTACATTGTTATAGAAATGTTAAATCGCTTGCCGTTTACCCATACGCGGCAGTAAAAGTCACTTGTAGAAGGCTTACAAAATTCGCGATCTGTCGATCTTATCTCTGCGCCTGTCCCATAAGTTTAAAGCAAAGCAACATGCGACTTTCAATTAACCGTTTTTACGTCGGGTCCGTTAAATATCGACTTTTTTATATAAACACCACGATCTGAGAGCACAATGTCTGTATTACGACGAAGCGGGTCGTAAAATCAAAGGCTTTGTCAATATAATCGCAATAAAGTCGTATTTGGTCAGTGATCCGTTGTAGGTGTCGTTTATTGCTTAAATTTTCGTGTTTGGACATTGTTAAGAAGCGACTGACTTAATGTGGCCTCTCGAAATTGGTGAACGGAAAGTGAGGCGGCCCGTTGAGACAGTTCCTGCGGTTATGGTCATTGAAAATATGCAGGTATGGAGAACGTGGGAGTAAAATGGTATCTTGTTCAACGTAGATAAAAATAATACTTGATATGCATGAATGTTGACCCGATTCTCGCAGACGATATCGTTAGAAATGTTGCTAAGAAAATAAAGCACTGTGACCCTTACAGTAAAAAGCAATTAAGAGAGCCACTTCTAACGTCACACATATGAGAATATCAAGACGAACGGAACTGACTACTTAGTACATAATTGTTTTTTGTGGTTTATGACAATAATAAATTACTCTCTCGGATTAAACAAGACTTGAGATGATATTGTTTAAGTGGGAACTCAAAATAGTCAAGTAGGATTAAAAGTAGAGAGTCAAACACGTGTGTTACTGACCTAAATTTGAAAACTATTAACAAAATTAAAACAATACCTGAATATGTATTGAAATGAACAGAATTACTAAGTAACTGATAATACAATAAAGGCAGGAAATACTAATTAAATGCAACAGAGTAATTTATACCATATCGCGGTGGTGAGTGCTTGTGAGATTACAAATTGAAAACTGTGTTAAGTCGTAAAAGTCTTAACCAGTTGGTTTAGTATAATATTAATGCCTTACAATTGAATCAATGGAAATTGACACATGCATATGGATTTAATTAACAAAAAATCAGGAAACAAAAGCAATAACAGGAGTGTCACAAAAATATAGATAAATTATGAGAAGAAATGAAAAATTGATAATAATGAAGGTAGTTTCACTGTATTTCAAAGCAATATATGAGTTATATATAAGATGAAGGTTACAATGCTCTTCGCGGACAGTGCTCTTGAAACAAAACGTTTCCCGACGAAAGCTGATATTACCAGTGAAAATAATAAAGCGTTATTGAAGCGTTCAGAATTTGAGGCACGTCTCTCGTTTACACCGGCCTGTTTATTTTAAATAAGGTTTCGTTAAGTAAAAGTAAACCCGAGGGACTCGGGTTCGAGGTGGCCCACTGAGTTGAATGAAAAATTTGAAGAAGTACCTCTTGATTATTTCTCACTCGGGATCAGAGCGTTTCAATGTAGACTTTAGGGAATATTAAAAGTCCGGTAACTCGTTACGAAGAATCGTTTGAAAACTGGGAATTGAGTATTGTTGAGAAAAATAAACCAAATTACAAGTAGGGCTTGCTCATTTTTACATTCAAGACATTTATTTACTACAACGAATAAAAATGAATAATGATTTGCACATAATCAGAACTTACATATGTACCTAATATTGAATTGCATTAAAACTTTGAAACTGGTACAAAACAACTCTGCCTACCCCTTAGGAGACTTCAGGCGTGATGTTGCCTGCATTATTATTATTTTTTGGTTAAAAGGAATCAACAACAAAGCAACATCACAATTATGAAGCAAAATGGGAAAACATCGATACCATGTTATATAATATCAATTATTATTGTACGATATTTCTGACATTATAACAGTAAGATCTTACTCAGAAGTCATAAGGAGAAAGGCTTCCCAGAAACAATTAGGACTTGTCATTAGAGCCGCATTCATTAGAAATCAGACCCGTCATGATGCTGAAACAAAATATCCCGAGGGTTCACGAGGTAAGGTTGATTAAATTAGCGATAACAAGATGTTCATTTCGTCACCGAACGGATTCCTCCACAACAATCAGTCAGGCGGGAACATTAGGAGCGCTTACCCCAAAACCATTAATTATTCAACGTCAATTCCATGAGAATCAGAGTCGGGTTCCGCTGTAGAATTAGAACTATGACGGGGTGAGAAACAATGGGAATGACGTGCGAAAACTGGTAATATGTTATCCCCTGATTGTAAAATGCTCTAGTGGCTATTGCCTACGGACATTTGCTACTGACATCAGCCAAGACTGTATGAAAATGGCATGATTGTATGAAAATTAGTATTAGTTGGTCTAGTTAGAAAGCTTTTAATAAAATCCGTGTTATAAATTGATTACAAATACTTTGAAAATATTCCTGAAGATCGAAACGGTCGGCTTATACATACATATCACAGTACATATACATACGTGCAACTAACGATATTTCTCTTTAGATCGAATCAGAAATTGTTTTAATGAAAAGGCTTCGCATTTTAAGTGGGTGCCCTGGTGGAACTGCCCTGGGCCATTTTTGTTATTTCAACTTAATCGTCAAGATGTTTTCGCTATTGAACGTCGATGTAAGTAAATTCTTACAAGACACTACCTACCCACATGATTTTATTTCTATAATGATGCATCCATATATTCACAAAATTGCAAAGTTAAAGATTTCTTGTTAAAATGAAAAAATACGGCACTAACATACACAAAATACTTGCAATTCAATTTGAACAGGTCCAAGATGTATCAAATGATCATTTCAATTTAAACCTAAACTAGTGAACGTTATTTTGGTGTATGTACCGTGTATACGTAACATTTATGCATGTAGTAAAAAGCGCTTATTTTAATATTACAAACAGACACTTCAGTTTTATTTATTTGTATATAATGTTTATAAATGTGGGATGGGATGATGATCTGCGAAGGGCTGCAGGCAGATGCTTGATGCGACAAGCCGAGTACAGGGCGCGATGGCGCTCATTGGGGGAGGCCTATGTCCAGCAGTGCACTGAGATAGGCTGATGATGATGATGTGTAGATGTTATTCAACCTGCCGGCGTCTGCGTTCCCGGACACATAATAACCTAGAGACTCTTCAAAACAACGGGGAATAGGCTTGTCGTAGACATGTGTAGGTACTTCATCTTAGGACGCATCTGCGTTTGCCGTCAGGCGAGATCGCCACCATACACTACCCTTTTTAGAATAAAAAAGAAATACACAGGGTTGCACCTTTATCAAGGATGAAGGTTTAACTGAACTGTATAATACATGAGCATTGATCATAACAGAAGCGTTGTTCCGTGATGATAGTGTAAAACTGTGATGAAGAGCCGATTTCCCTGGGGCCTGAGAGAATCGATAGCTATTGTCATTCCCCTTTTCGACATTAAATTATATGGAGGGTGCGTTCCGTCGCTGCGACATCTGCCAAGTCGATCGGCTTTGCTTTTATCAATATTTGCCTATTTGATTCTAGAGTAACGCGAACGCGGTAGAAAATTGTGTTTGTTGTCGCGAATGAACCGAATACGTGCTCGCAAATGTGTTCCGACATTGTTTTCCTGGCTGCTTATATTTAAAAAAGGGGTGGTTTATCATTTCCGACGGTGTGGATTCTGTTTGGTTGCATATTTGTTTTTCCTATGACTCGGAGCAAATTTGCCAAAATGATGTCTTTTATGTCATTTTTTACAAATGACTGTCAATGTTAATAGACATTAGTGGAACAATAACAATTATTGCCGTTTCGTGAATGTTTTCATAAACGTAATCCATTTACGTTTATTTAATATTGCGATGGTTCATAAACGACATTAACCTTGTTCCCAACATTATAAACAGCAAGATATGTAATCTCACGTATGAAACTAACTCCACTATACAGATAACATTAATTGTACCTACGGTCATTCTGTATTACCAGTTTGTTCCATCGCAGTGTAATAAAAGAGAGGCGGTAAACACTTTTTGTGATATCGATGCCATTCTAGCTTATGTCCTCCTAGTAAATGCTTCATTTAATGTCAAGTACAGGTTCAGATCAAGTGAAGTAAAAGGTTCTCATTTCGGATTGCAGCAACGAGACGACGAGTCAGGGTAATTAATAAAACATCTTGTAGCTTGATACGGCATGCATGTGTGAAGAGAATAATTAATGTAGAAGAAGCACGGATTGTCTGTAAAGTTAGAGATTCTCTCAGAGAGTTGTTCTTGGCCTCATAAAGGAGCTAGTGTGAAGATATTATATACATATGTGTGTGTATATCATATCGTTTCCACATACTAATTTTATATCGATCAACATGCCAGACATAATCCACGTTAGTTTCTCGTCAACGATAGAACAAGTCTGTTGGTGGCTTGAAAAGATAATTGGATAATGTTTATCAGCCCGATTGTCTGCAAGGTCGTTTTTAATGAAGGAATCCTTTTAATATTCCAGTCGCTTGCAATCGAGGTCAATGTTCGATGACGATTCAAACCTATCGAAGACGTTTAAACGGATGTAAACAGTGAATAATAGAATGGAATAGATGTATACCAGTAACAAACATCAATATCTAATAATCCTTATAAAAACATTTCGGAGTTTAAAATTTAATTGTTATTGATTTTAATTCACTACCGTGTAAAGTCAATTTTTTTTTTTCTTTTAAGACAGTCGGTTTTTCTGCAGGATAATATATGCCTCATTGATCGAATGGTTGCAGGCACAATTAATGATTAAAAGGTCCTGACTTCGATCCGGGGAGCGATTACTATTGGCTTTTTGTAACTTGAAATTCCTCGTAGTGGCTAGGAGTATGAATTTGGACCCGGTGTACGGCAATCGGCTAACTTCCTATTCCATAACTGGACTTGAACGTACCTTGTAAAACGTGGATGTATACTACACTCCCTTGTCTACCTTTTCGGGGATTAAGGGCGTAATGTAAGGTGTACCTACATATATGTTTCAAGATGATCACTTAAGTTCAAAGTACGAAAACGGAACAACCATAATGTCAAGGTTAAGTCAGCGATCGCGGTGTCGTGCACATAGAATACCTAATGATGATGCTCTGCCCGAGTCATGCGGACCTACTCTAGGAATGTAATCATGATGCAATTTATATATATAAACTATAAATCACATCTACTTACAAAGTGCAACAAGTTCATTGCGTTGCTTTGAATATTTGTTATATTTTTCCTGATTAAGACGTTTATGAGGTAGGTATTTTATGCGTTTATGTTTAATAATATGTTTACATCAACAGACAAAATCAAATAAATGGAAAATTTTCTAACAACTTATTCTGGAAATCCCACGTAACTGTTTGTTACTTTTATAGCCAAGAATTCTAGCTGTTCAATAAATACATTTTTCGTATCCGTCGCAGGATTTATCTGGCATAAAAATGAGGTAAAAGTCGCAGTAAGTGATAATAAAGTCGCTAGTGATCGAACGGACATCTTGTCAGGCTATAATTTACCCGACGTGTCCGAGAAGCGTCGGGTTCTCTTAAAAGGCAACGTATTCGCCTTTTTTGTAATTAAGGTAGGGGGTATTGCGAAGCGGCGTGGCCTGAAGCGAAACTTTAGAAAATAAGATTAACTACTTTCTTCTTACGCGGGTCTGATTTATGTAACACTATGGTGCAAGGCTACGGTTATGGTGACGGGAATGAGAAGCATTTAAATTAAAGACAAAAAATCTTTTTTGGGAGGCTTTCATTTATGCGGATATTTTAAAATTAATGGCAAGCGGCATTAATGGCAAATTAATTATATATATTATAAATAACAAATAGTTTCTTTCGAACATAACTTCAGGGTGTTCAAAGGAATGTTGGTAAACATTAAATAAATGCGTTTAAAGAAACCTCACGCTCAGTATGTCACATTAATGCAAAATAATAATAATGGTAATAAACCAAATAGTTTCTGATGTGACCTTAGTATAAGGGGTTTATCTTTACAATTAATTCCCAACTATAATAGGAATATTACTTTCAACGACAATCGATAAGGATTTGAAACGGTAATATCGTTCATTAAGAGAAACGTGAAAAGTTTTATAAGCTATAAGATTTCCATTAAACTCTTCCATTAATAACAGTAGTTCAATGTACTCACGATGGTCTAGCTAACGTGTTCTGTTATAATCGTCGAATGTAGCAAATTTTTGCAGGATTTCATGGTGAATGACCTCAAAGCGATAAAATTTCGTTCGTGTTCATAAAATCGAATCGAATTTTACGTCCGATAGTGTATTTAGATAAATGTCTATAAGGAACATTTTAATATCATTGTTCTGATTGTAAAATAGGAGATCGTAGCTTATATTTATTTTACCAATTAACATGTTTTATTTGGTGATTCCGCCGTGATCCCTATGCGTTATTATTAGCCTTTTGATGTTCAACTGGAAATTCAAACGATTGATCTGAGACAGACGTGTAGGTTTTTGAAGTATAGTACGTACACTTAGACTAACGTTTTCTGTGCAGTATAATGTATTTAAAATATCGTGAATTTATCCAACACGGTCAAACCGTTTTTGACACGACCAAGTTGGATTTATCTCGGGGACGAAATCTTAGTTCGTCACAGGAAGTACATAAACGCGAACTGTGTTTTGGTGCAAGATATACGAGGAAGCGATTTAACTGTACAAAGTTAATTTTGATACAGAATACATTACGGGAGAAAATATAGAAGCCACATTATGAACTGAAGAAACGTGACTCCTTTAGGATTCGTTAATTACAATAAATGATAAGATATTTACGGTTTTACTATAGACTTTTAAAGAAATAAACGTGTCTTTAATACGTAGCAGAATATTATACAGCTTTCGACAGGGACGGCAACATCGTAACAACAAATCTGCCCCTAAACATAACCCATTACACCTCCATATTAATATCGCGTTTCATAAAAAGTCCAATAAGTTTTCATAGTTTGTACCAACGG
>DWDT01001454.1:0-15877 GCA_018245595.1 Microceris scylla | reverse complement strand
GTGCGAAAAGCTGTGCCCTGCGATCTCCAACCCGCATGCCCAGCGTGGAGATTACGGGCATAAACCTCCTTTTGGGGAGGCCTATGTCCAGCAGTGGACTAAGGCTAATGATGATGATGATGATGATGATGATATATCAACTTTACATATTACACATTATTTTTTTATTAATCATCTCTATCATCAGCCTATCTCAGTCCACTATTGGACTCTGACCTCGCCCAATGAGCGCCATCGCGCTAATTCATGTTTTTCAACTAATGGTGTTTATCCTAATCCAAATGTAGTTTGTATGAAAATGTATATTTAAATATATTTGTATAGGTACAGTCAATACGAACTCAAACATTAAGTTACAATATAAACACACACTCTGACAGTACTACGGCATTAAGTAGCTTGAAGCCATTAAGTATTTTATAGCTCATGTTTAAATCAAGAGAACATTTATGATATGTTCTATAGATTAAAAATGCAAATTTCAAGGCGAGTTGTACACACAGAGAATGGCGGGAGGCGGGAGGAAGCATTGGAAAGTATTCTAATTTCGTGTTGATGGCAGTTTTTCGCCTACATTATTTAGCACATCGTTTTCAATACGTCAGCTCGACAGCGTCACACAGACTTATGAGCAAACTAACCTATTACTCGATATAACTGTACATAGTAGTTTCGTTTGTTTTTTGTAGTTCCATTAGCACGTGTAATCAAAAGGTAATGTAAATATTAAGTTTCATAGCTTATTTATAGTTGGATGGTTTGCAAATTTCAACGAAAACCAGAATTATGAAACCACATTAGTTGGATTAAATTTGACCCAGTGGTTGAAATATTTGGACGTTGAATAATAAATATAAATAGAAGTTTACTATTTCAAACTCTGTATGGACGGAAAAGCAAAAATATCTGGAAACATAAAGTAATGTGTAAATATATGTACATAATATATACGTAATATAGATAAGATCTTATTAAGGCTTAAACATAACTCGTAGTAAATTTGTGTTAGTAACCCAACATATACAACGCGTAATGCCCTATTAATGACACTAGTTGCCTCTCAGCTCTGACATTAGTTACTTCGCTATTTCGTAGAACTTCTAATTAGCTCGCCTGCTCTTTGAAAGGAAATCACTATCCGAGCTCTACGTTTTTTATAGTACATATTTTTGTATGTGTTCTCTTAAGTAACATTTTCTGTGTTGATTTGTTTATTGATATCGTATATAGGTACAAGATTCGCAAATTTTTACCAAATAGGTCAGATACAAGCTGATAGGGAAGTCGAACGAGTCCGGAGCAGGTATGAGTGTACGAAAGTGATGAACTTAACAAAGAAGTGTATAACTTAACAGGTCAATGATGAGAATGCACTACACTCCTCTGCCTAATCTCTCAGGAAAATATAGGCGTGTGTTGTTTCTTAAAAAAATATTTGGAATAGAGTTACAAGATTTTGTTAGTCTGTAATTTATTTGTAGGTATACATAATTTTTAGGGATGGAAGTTTCATTTACGGTTCCACTGAAAGTTTATATTTAACAGTGATATCATTACTTTCAGTTTTTCAGTTTGATTCGTAGCGAAGAGGAACTTTTACTAAGACACTGTTAATTTCGATATAAGCCATGCCGGCACCAAGTTAATCACCTATTTCAACTTAAACCTCAGTCTTGATTTAGATTTGAGGATTCATGTTTTTAGATCCGAACCTAAGAAATTAGTTCTAGGTGAGCAATAATATTATGTTTTAAGATTAAATATATCTGCTGTAACGGTGAAAGAAAGAACTGTAATTTAAGGGATTTGACCTCATCTAAGGAATGAACATGATGATGACCAAAATTCACTTTTGACTTATAACAAAAAAAGAATTAAAAAATGCAACAGATGAAATGTTTCATTGAAGCATACCTATAACCAGACAGAATGGTGATTAGACATTGTAAGCATTTTATATCGTCATATTCTTCAAATTGAAGCCATTTACACGAAGATTACTCTTATAGCCATCTCGTCCGAGCGGTTGGTTTAAAATTCCATTACTGAAGCGGAAAAGCAATCTTTCCGAAATTCTCGAGATATTCTCTTGAAAAGCTTTAAGAGTGAAGACAGCCGTATGATTTACACAGCTGTAGTATGCTGCGCTTCCAATCAAGCAGCAGCAAAGTAAAAGCATCGAAAATGTAACTTCACGTTTTTCATTCCCGAAGGAGTAGGCAGGAGTATTGCACTCCCACATTTTACGTTTATCCAACGAAATCCCATCATGGTGTAGGTGTTGAGCCTATTGCCATACACCGGGCACGGATTCAGATTCCAAGTCACTTCTAAAAATTTCTACGAGAAAATCGAAGTTAAAAACAATAGTATCCGACCCGGGATTCGAACCGGAGACTTCTCGACCAGCAGTCGCTCTTTGAAACCATTAGACCCACAAAGCAGTAAAAGTGTCAAAATTGAGAATACAGCTCCCATCATTACTTGATAAATTAAGTGGGGAAGCATTTAAAAAATACCAAATAATTAAAATTATATCGTAAAATAAAAACCAAAGACTGCAAAAATTCTTCTTCCAGTCATCACCAGTGCATGTCATTCTGAAAGGAGGCCCGTGTACAATAGTGTAATGATAAGGGGATTGATGATGACGATAAATGTAAGAATGATTCACCGTCATATTTTGTAATCTGAAGCCAGGTTCATAGTTTCGAAGAGTAAAATATTTTATTAAAATAAAATTTTGTTCCATGAGAAACTGGAGTAATTTTTCCCCTATTTGGCAGCATAGCCCGTAATGACTGCGAAGTGTGAGAGAGCTGCCCATACTATTATTTTGTTAAATTTTCCACAGATTCTGTTGTTTGTGTGCGATAATCTAATAAAAGGGGACTAAGGCATAGAAATAAACATGTATACTGTAAAATGATTTTAAATTATCTGCTTATCATTGCAATTGTTACTGTTATGACAAGTAGTACTTACTGTGTCAAAGTACAGAAGAAAACATTAATCCTAGGGATCCCCATTTGAATTTGTCATCATAATAATGCATACTTTCGTTTATTTCCTACGACTCAGCATTTTTATTTTACTCATCTCGTCCGCTTTGCGACATAGAGACATGAAATGTCAGAGGTTGGGTGTCAGAAAATAGTTATGATTTAAGAGTTATTCATAATAAAATAAACTTATTCTACACACAGCAATTTTAACTATTCATAAATATTAGTTAGATATTCATAAATTTAAGTTACATCTACAGGCCAGATCCATTACGGAGTAGACAGAGAGCATCGGTTACCAAATGTTTCTGTCTTTACAGACCAGCCGGGTTTCCTCTACATTCATTACTCTTCTTGTGTCTGCACACCAGTTACAGAGAATTCTACCTCCTTCAGACGGCATCTGGCCTATAATATGACAATAGATGTATAATTGTCTTGGTCTCCCTCGGCACCTGCGTAAGGTAACATTCGCAAATAATTAATAAAGCTTAGTTATTTTCTAGTAATGACAAATGTTCAGAATATGGACATATTTTTTTAACAAATCTTTAAAAAGGTACGTTTTTCGTAAAGAGAGTGAAAATAATATTCTTAGTTGAAATCCCCTTTCATACGTCAGATCAGTAGGTACATAATTATGTCAGAAACTGAAAACGACTAGACTACAGATGCAACCGGTCGCTGGCGCCCAGGGCTATTAACCGACTTTTGACAGAACTGTTGGCGTTGGACTCATATAGTTAATATAAGTTTAATTAGCAATATTTAATAATACGATTAATATTAGGCAGTACCAACTGCTACCCGGACTGCAAGAATGGGGCGGTTGACAATATCGGTATATTTAGCATATTTAGCATATATGTAAGTACTATGTCAGTACGAATGCGATCATTAAGTCAGTAAATGTCCTATTCCAAGTTGGCCGTTGCTTCGTTGTCACCGTTGAAGACAGATGATAGTTAGTATTATAAAAGTGGGCCGGTCTCCATAAGTTTAAGATCGAAACCCAAACTGTTTCCTTATCTAGTGCTTTAAGGTGGAAGTAGGTGTATCTGCGTGTATACTCCAGGCGAACCATATATATAACTAATCTAAATCAAAATACCATGGTTTCATGAATAATAAGCTCCCGATTCTACTTCTCTCGCTTTCTTAATTCTATTCTCTTCTGCAACCTATCACAAATTTGAGGGAAATCATAATTTAATGAACCTATCTACTACTGCCTTTAATGGATTGATTTACATACACACATACGTATCTTCACGCCAAGTTTCTTACGGGATAGACAGAGAGCACGGAGTGCCAAATATGTCTTTGCAGACTCACCGCGCTTTCTCCACACGTATCGATCTCTTCATAGAGATGGTCGGCTTTATGGTCAGAAATCTAAAATCTCATCAATTGTTACTGTTTTATAGAAAGGGACGTATCTGTATCCAGTTTACTCTATGTATCTTGGTTTCGGAGACGAAAGAGACGGTATTACCAAAGAAAGGACAGAGCTTCTGTTTACTTAACATTTTTTTACGACATTATTTTTGTACTGGAATGAGTTCTGCAGTTTTGGTGTTCGGTCTAGAAAACTGGAATAAAAAACATATCTTCTCTTGTTCGTGTTTCTCATTGTGTGGGATTTGACTACTTCTTTTTGACATACATATGTACATATTCCATATTAACATGTTATAATTGTAACAAAGTTATAACTGTAACATAATTATGTTATTGACATAATCATGTTCGAATTATATTATAATTATACAGGACATAAAACTTAGTTGACTTGAGGTCGAAAAAGATTGTATAATAATTGATTTTAAATCATACGCACATTGATTTACTCCACCAAACCTAGACTCTCTTGCCTTCACTTAAAAACCCCTGTTAAGTGAATTTTGACAATACATGTTTTCACGTATCGTGTATACAAAACAAACGACATTGATATAAAGTGGAGTAAAGAGGTGGGTATTCATAAGACTGCCGCCAAACCAGTTTCACCATCCAACCGCGTGCCACATCCACAACAAAGTTAAGCACGTAAAAGCTCTTTTTCCGTAACAAAACCACAAAGCTCCTTCCGCGGTCATAATTATTCTGAAAGTGTTCAGACAAAATATAGGTCGTCCATTAAGTTGAAGTTTTTAAAATTCGAACAAAAATCCTAATATTTTCAAAGTTCTCCGATAACTCCTTTAACTTCTTATTCTCTTAAGATATAGCGAAGTTTCTGGTCTCGGGAGGATGAGCGCACGTACTTTGATTAGAACTTCGTTGGCTATCCGATGTGGGTATTGACCAATGAGAAGCTGTCGGACTCAGTGCGGATAGTTTCGGATTCAAAATGATTAACTGGATTCTTGAAAAACTAAACGAATATAATTTGGGTGAATATTCACTGTATACAATGAAACATAATTATTTGAAGTTTTATAATTGTAATATATCAGAGAAATCTCCGCGAAACATACATTATATAAAATACGAATATATACATACATACGTACGTATATGACATAGACAACTGGATTAATTTAACTTATAATATTATGATCCAAACCACGGATACAAGGATTTCAGTCTAAAGAGATGGAACTTAAGCAATTTCAATTTCAAATACGAGTAGAAGACCATAACTGACGTTGTAACCTTAAGACGTAATATAACTCGTACTTGGCCGGTATCTTTGGCCAACTTTAATGAAGTTTCCTTTTATTACCCGGAGTCTTAACCCCAAGGATCTTTGTGTTTATGATCCTGTTCTAACTTTAAAGAGATTCCAACGAAGTAATAGTTAATTTTTTATTAGCCGGCGCCCAGTTCTCTTTCACAATTTTTAATAAGCAGATTCTGCGCGTCTTTCGTTTCGCTAACATAAAACCAAAAATTGTTTACCTACCAATATAACCAGTAACCATAATTTAGGTAATATGTATTAGAAAATACTTAGTTATTTGTTAAGTTTATCTAAAAACAGTACCTACAAGTTTTTCTTAGAATATTTTATTCCTTGTTTGACAAATTATAGATGTAAGTGTAGGTATAATTACAGTGTTATATACATTTGAATTATGAATATTATAAAAATGATTTGAAATGAATATTTAATTTGAAAGTAATCTATGACTACTACAACTCTTAGCATCTATTTAAGTACGGATCATTTAATAGACATTTTAGTTACATTTTATTCTTATTAACCAGTGTTAACGTGGTAATTGGGTAACGATTCGAAAGGTGTAATAGTAGAGTGTAATGCGGTGTCTCAAGTTTAAATAACTACTAATAATACCTCTGTGATTGTGGCACAATATATTAGTTTAATCGGCTTGGATACAAATACTTATGGACTTGAGCGACTATCGTCTATAGGTACCTACAGCCTACATGTTTGCTACTAAACATAAATATATCATTTCAATCACCACATTTTTTAAATTCTTTAAACATGACAACGTACGTATCTAGAATAAGATTGTTTTCAAGTTATGAGTTAGTATTATTTATTCTCTGTCTATTTTAATTCCGCTCTCGCCTATAGACCAGACAGAAAGCAATACCACTGGGACAATATTCAATATCTCGACGATCGCCGACCATGACAATACGAAGGGATGCGCCGTCATCGGTCTCTAAGAAAACTTTCCCGCAGACTTACGTTACACCGCGTCGGACATAATGCGGAAATGCAATTTACATAAATTTCACACACTGTGAACATGCGCCGTCCAAAAAGATTGAATGTGACCGCGTCGTTATGATGGGGGGTTCCTGTCTGGGTTGGAAGAATAGATTTAGTGTGTAGGTACCCTCATTTTGAATGGTTTTTTTTTTAAACGGAAGGGAAAGAAATTCTTGCTTGTTATTATATCTTTAAGATAAAATATCATGTTGATATCATTTTAAGATGGAATAATACCATGTTCGATTGATATCTAGCATACAAATATAGAAAACGTCTTAATTTTATTGATATAATCTTTTACGGTTCAAGAAAATCAATAATAATTGATGCCAAGATTTAGACAGGTAATGCGATGATTCGGAAGTCCGAAGTCTGTACGTCACGTTGGTTCAGCGGCTTCCCAAAATACATATGTACAAGTTAAGCTAAACTAGGCAAACTTATAATCTACAAAAATTCTTACGACTTAGAGACAAATATTATCGTATGGCGTCTAGCTAACTAGTTCGACTGCCGAGTCTATATTTTTCAGTTCTTTTGAGCCTTATAATTAGCATTTTTGCTACGTCTCTCTGGAGTCGAGTTATATTGATTTCCCTTAAAGCTTTTATACTGTATTCACCACATCTTTCTACTATCTATCTTTATCCTATTCCGATCTATATTTTCTTTTATTCATCCATTTGACTTAGATTTAGTAGTCGTAGAGCATATTATTAACTTCTCGCTGTATTTTACCCCATGGCCAAATACAATTATTATGTATACGAGCATAGATATATTTAAACTTTATAAGCAATCATATATCTCACATAATTAACAGAGGTGAACCATGTGGGAGGCTACTAAAATAGCAAAAAAGGCTGAAATACAGGTAACACTCATTTGTGTCTCCTTCGACTTAATCTGGAACAGTGATACTAAAAGATCCAGATTTCACCGAGTTCCAGGAACAAGTATGTGATCAGCTATATGAGGACTTGCAACTGTGCCTTAATAACTTCATTTTAAATCATATAGAAATAGGTTTATAACTTGTTTTATGTACATTTAGTAGTAGATAATTTTATTTCAAAATATGTAATTTTAAAATAGCCGTCGGAGTAACTGCCAAATGCGTCAACGAAAACATGTAATTAATAGATAATCACAGAAGCCGTATAAATTACGCTGTTACGATAATTATAACTATTAATAAGTTCTGTAATGGTTTATTAGTGTAATTATATTATTATACTACCTATAATTGTGATCACTATAAACGATTTAATAACCCTTAACATCTAGCGGATGTTTTCGTACACCTATTCTTAAATTTTTGTTTAAAATTACTTTTTGACGTCTACTTGCTTCTGAAAATTGATAGGTATAGATATAAAAAAACTTGACTGGGTTATGTCCGGCAGTAAAATGTAACAAGTTGGAGTTTATGGAATTAAGTGTGAGTGATAAAAATAACTGAAATTAATCAACATATGATTATACTTCTGTACTGGTTGGTTGTAATTTGTTTCATTAATTTCCAAATTATTCCACTATCAATTGCTAGTATCCATTAAAGGCAGCGATAACCACAAAACACATATCATTCGCCTTCAATGGAATAGAACGAGTTCAGTGAATTGATTTCGTTAAAATGATAAAGCGATTATTTCACAATAGTATAAAATATTCAAAGAACTTTTGTAAATTATCCACACAGTTCTGCTAACTAATATTCATTAAGCACATTGTGGCTAATAATACACGTTAGACTTAGTTCAAGCTCAACATTTATTTCTTTCAATGCATTGCATCTAACCGGACATATATTATTTCGATAGAAGCACGGCGGACATGCGGTCGTAACAAACCAAATAAATTATAAAAAGAGATCTTGGTTCGGAGACAAGGCTTTCCTTGGGACAAGTCGTAAATTTAACGGTCGAAGGAATCCTTATTTCCCTCGGTTATTCACGTGGTCGCGTTAGCGAAACTATCCCTTTGAGGATATAGTAAAAAATTTTATCACCACTTTTTGTTGACCAATTAAATAACGGAAGTGTGGGGTTGACGCGTCAACTAGATGTTAGAAATTTGTTGCTGCTGAGATCAAGCTTAGTAGAATATTATATTCACAGAGTCCTATATAATTATTAGGTTTTCTTTGGACTATCGATATTACACTTATATCAGTGCCAAAAAATCGATAGACCATATAAACATATTTTAGAAAGTGTTTTTATAGAATTTTATTTTGATATAATTTTCATTGTAGGTACATTTTCATGCAATTGTATATGCTGCATATGCTTAGCTCTCCAAAGCAACTAAAAAAAAATTAATAACGCGAACTGCTATTGAAACCCATACTAAATGTTGCAGTTAAGAAACTCTTCATATTGCTATCGTCGGCGGGCAATAGTTACACCGGGACGTAAAACTCGCGTACAAGAAATCCTTTTCTAGATGAGTAATTGAACCATAACAAAGGCAGAACTGCCTTTTGAATTCCTAAGACGATTTTCTTTATTTAGGTGAATACTGCATCAATGCCTGCTTCTTATTATTACGATCGCTCTCTGCCATAAAAGAAACAATTAAACTTTCGCCTTTTATGGTTGGAATATTAAATTTTTACATGAATAGCGCATTGGTGCTGTCATAGTCAAAGAACACCTGATATTTCAGCTCATGCATATCAAAATATCACCGCTTACATAACTCTTAATTAACGCAGTACGTTTCCCATTCGCTTCAGAAATTGCTCCATTGTACAGAATTTGTAACGTTGTAAAATTCTCGAGGCTCAACAGCATTTCTATGGAATTACGAGTATAATTTAATTATGATATAATAGCCACCTTTAATACCAATTAGTCACACGATCCGTGGTTTGGGCGTTGAAGGTAATTTGAGATCGTAATGGCTTTACTGTGGCTTTGGTTTCACCTCCCACTCGCTGTTGACCAATCACACACGAAAAGCATTCAGTGGTTACGGCTTCACTGATTCATCACACTCAACACTTGTTGAGATTCCGCAGTTAATTCAATTAATGAAATTGAAGTGACGAACGTCACATCAGAAGTCCAAGTAATGCAATCTCCTTAGCGATAAAAGTTATTACTCATTGTTAATTTCAGTTTCTCAACTAAACGTTCCGAAGTTCTTACTTCTGACCCTATTAATTTATGACTTTGCAGTCAGTCCACTTATTTGAAAAATATTAATAAATAGACTTGCTGAAATGTCTTAAATCAATGAATTTAAATATTACCCGTGTCACTTTTTTACTGTCCACACCACACAGTTCGCTCCTTTGGAACCAAACAATGTTTTTGGCAAGTATTTCAAAATTTTTGTTTTCAAAAAGCATTAAAATTAAATGAAGTGTTTATACTATCACGGTAAGGCTAAGCCACAATAATGATAAAACAACACGTGGGTCAATAACACTCCAGTTTCACCTGCTCACAATTCTTTCTTTCTTTTCTTCTTTTTACCTGTAATGTACGGAATACTAATGGGCTGGGCATATCTGCCGAAGAATCGACAGCCGGTGGAGCAGGCGAGTTCTGGAGTGGAGACCGTGCCTCGGCAAACGTACTGTAGGACCCCCTCTGGCCCGGTGGGATTACGATTTGCAAAAGGCTGCAGGCAAATGCTGGATGCTACAAGCCAAGGACAGGGCGCGATGGCGTTCATTGAGAGAGCCCTATGTCGAGCAGTGGACTGAGATAGGCTGATGATGATGATGATGTATGGAATACAGAAATAACATATAAGAAACAAAAAGATAGTGCAAAGAAAAAAGATAGATAGATAATGTTAATTAGAAATTGGAATGAGCTCAACATGAAAAACCCAAATCTGTACAAAATGTACAATTACAATAAACTATAAAAGCATAGATGAACATAAATGTCATGCGTCTGTTGTTTTCTATAAATTGCTTTCGGAAATTATGGTTTTACCTACATATATATGTATATATTTATAAGCCAGTTCCTTACAGAGTAGGCAGAGAGCACGGAGTACCAAATATTCGGTCCATACAGACCAGCTTCTTTCGCATTTATCACTCTCTTTATACATATACGCCGATTTCGGAAACTACCATTTTTAATCAAATTATTACCGAATAGTTTTTAAGCGTAAACCTACATGTATAAATAAAGATACTTGTGAATGTAAAATAAGTATGTCAGGTCTGTAAGGATACAAATATTATATATCATTCGGTGTTGTCTGCCTAAGCCGTAAGGGACCTGGTATTATGATATTAAAAGAACATTGTTTAAACAATGAAAAGAAATACCTATTCATCAACAGGAAATATCCATTGTGGGTGAAGCATATTTTGCAGTAAATAAGTGTGAGATTGCATGGCATGGTCTTAGACAAAGGCAAAGTTAGTGGACGGCAGTGCGAGCGTGCTAATAAGCCCCTACGTCAGTTTACTCAAGGCCGGTATTATTTTTCTAAAAGATAGCATTGCGGGAGTTTTCAATATAATTGCCCCGGTTCCTTCAAGAGTCTGACAGCTCAAAGGCCACGCTTTGACGTGCTCATTGTCGGAACGCCCACGGTTTACCTTATTCAAAGATTTTCACTCTTTTTATTTTAAATATTCACAACGAGTAAGACGGTAATACCTGGTAATAAGTATTTCGTGTCTCGATGTATTTTATTTCCTGCTGCCACCATAAATACTGGATTGTCACTGGGCCCATTTAAATGGCTAACTTTCGCAATTATTTCAGAGTCTATGACGCCACGATGTGCACTGATAGTTTTGCGTTTATTCACTAGTTTCTGACATAATGATTCTAAGTTATTACCAACGACTACAGCTCTTTAATTATTCCAGTCGAACCATTTTGTTGTGCTACTATGTGTGTATTAATTATAATATGAAAAATGTAAATTTACAAGGTAACATTTTGTTCAAGGTCTGGCAAAAATAGAACAGACTTTTAAATTAAAGAAAAAATTATTTAACTAGTTACAAATTAGAAAAGTCCTAATCCGAGAGTGTTAGAACAAACAGAGTGTGATGTTTTTTAGGAATTGTTAGCATATATATTTTGTCAGTCTACCTGTCCAAAGTAAAAGTGTTTGAATTTCCACAGTGACAAGAATGTAAACCTTCAATAATAAGACTGCAACTGTAACTTAGAAACACCAATCATTATTATTATCGTAGAAATATCTGAAAATATTATTGTGTGAAGTGCAATTGTGGTTGCAATTACAATTTTAAGATCGGATTCAGCAGCGCATATTATATAGTATATAATAAATTTTGCCGTTGATTATTATAGAATTGCACATCAACAGTGAAACTACTTTAACATTTTATATGAACGAATAAAAAAGTAGTATTTTAAATGTAACTTAATTTTGGCCAACGGGTTTTATGACACTAAATTATGGGAAGCCGTAATAATTTGTTTATGAGACTTCCATGCACGGTTTCAATTCTTTAATAGAAAATGCTCCAATAGTAATAAAACTGAATTGCGGTTGTAAAGTCCTATAATTAGTGAAACTAATAACTGTAATAAAGTCTCACATTCAGATATCTTCAATATTTTAGTACACTTGTACGCGAATTAGTGAGCTGGTAGCAATTGGAGGCGATATAATTTTTTAACTTTATAGAATGTTAATTCTCGAAGGTGTATGAAGTCGGCCAATACGCACTTAGCTAGTAGCGTGACAGACAATAACTTTAAACTTCGCATTGTGTCCTGTAGTGGAACTTTTAAAGATTTTGATGATGAAGACGATAATGATGATAATGATATGTAATTCTGCATTGCACTGTGTGTATACAACCTACGCCCCCGACAGATTTTCAAACGAGTCGTATCAAAATAAGCTTGTCTTAAAGTATTCATTTCGCCAAATGTATTGAAATGTTTTTGTACAAAACAACTAGAAAAGTATAGAGTGTTCTAACAATAAAGATTTATGTGCTGATGATGATGGAATTAATGTCGTTGATAATACTGATGTTGATGATGATGCAACCAACACGATATTAGGAGCAAACAAACATATACTTTTGTATTCATTATATGTACGTACGACGCTACATCTTTCCATGTAGAGTTGGTCTGAATTTAGATGAGTTAGAGATATTATCGTTAGCCCAATACGTTCATGTTTCTTTACAAATCGTATGACAGGGTTAACAAAAAGAAAGCAAAAGTGAACCCATTCGACGTAGTAATTTGATATTGCTCATTCGCTTGTTTTCTGGCTGTTTGGGTATAAGATTACAAGCAATTTATTTCAATATGGCAATTGAATTTACGAACGCATTCGAACTGTTTAAGGAGAGTATTTTATAGTGTACATTATTTCGTTTTGTTCGCGTACCTTTATATTGGAGGCAGTGTTTAATCTTTTTTTCTGTTCCGATTCCTTTGTAGTAAACTCATGAAACTGATTGCTTTTATTATTGGGATATTAATATTATTGATTTTTTATAATTTTGTATGGGTTATAATTATTATAAAAGTATGGGAATGCACGTTTTCAATTTCGCAAGGCAGGAACGGTAGTGTTCGAACATTTTCTTATTGGTCGTCTACGATGTCCAGATTGCTATCATCGGATAGCCTAACGACAGGTCAGTTTAATGCCGAGATTTATTGCTACGTTCAGCCGCAATGCAACAGAACTTCCCCGCATGCTATGAGGAAATCAGCCGTCTCTGAACGTTTTTAATTTTTTTTAAATTTTGTCCATACTTACATTTAAATTCGCAGAATTTATATTTTTCTTTCTTTTGTCATATAGGGTGTATTTTTGGTTATTGTTTACAATACTCGTCCATCAACTTCATCATATTTTATTAATTAGGATAATTGCCTTTATAATTCGATTATATTACATACTCTTATATCCATACTCGTACATAGTAGGTACATACTTGTCCATGCCTATATATGTAATTACAATTTAATTATTAATCCCTAAAAATGCGAGTCTTTTAATTATTTCTAGTAGAATACTATTTTTCTTTAGAGCAAGATAAATATTTTTAATAAAGCTAAGTAAATATTTTCTAATGCCCGGCGGGACATCGATACTGGCACAATTACGGTCGCCGGTGAAGATTGCAATCTCTCGATAGGTTAGTTTAATGCGCAGATTTATGGTCCCGCTACCACTCTTTAATCCGTTCTCAAGGAAAAACCAACCTGCTTACTTTCCTGAACTCAACCAAGCGGAATCGATTACATTTTAACAATAAAGGCTAAAATATATTTTGGATTTATCGTTATGTTACTTGACGGTGTACACGATGTAGTCACATAGATATTTACTATTTTTTTATTAACCTTTTTTTATCGAACTAATTCTTATCACTGTTTGTTTTGCTGATAATTTTTACTAGCTTTTTACAAAATTTTCCACTGAACTGTGATATTTTTTTTCCAAATGAATTGTTTTCTTTTAAACTGCATAATATACCCACTCTTTTGTTAACTACTATTATTATTAATAAAATCACGAGGCTGTCACGTATGTTATCTATTACTGAGTCCGTTAAGAGCAAATGTATTATACGACACTATCGCGATGTTCTATGCGATTTCCGCGTAGGTACTAAAAAGTATTTATAAAAAAATTTATACGTAACTTCACGCCTGTAATCCCCGAAGAGGTAGGCAGAGGAATTCAGAACACTCCCACGTTTCACCAGTTACGTTAAGTCCCATGGAATAGGTCTTATTACGTATTTAAAATATATTAATCTATGATAAATCTCATTCTTATCTACATGTAATACAAACTGCTAATATCTATTCTCTCTATCCTCATACATCTGACATGCTTTTTCAACAAACGTCCTCATGTCTCGACGATCGAGGGGTTGCCAGCGCGACTGCCGATCGGGAGGTCTTGGGTTCAAATCTCGGGTCGGGTACTGTTGGATTTTTTTAATTTAGATAGTCTAATAAGTGGTGACTCGGAGTCTGGATCTGTGCCTGGTGTATAGCAATAGGCTCACCACTTATTCCATGAGCCGTAAACGTAACTAGTAAAACGTGAGTTTGTACTACACTTTTCTGCTTACCCCTTCGGGGATTGCAGGCGTGTTGTTACGTCACCATTGAAAGTGCATGTATTTTTAAATTTGCAATATACGTGCATACTATAAATGTATTCTGATTCTGTTGTAAGATTAAAAATTCATATTTTAAGAATATGGGTCAGTCCATAGAAGATTCTAGTTGTAAAGTCGTCCTCAGTACTTATCAATCATACAAATCGTTAAATAGTGTCAAAGATATTTAAGGCAGAATGAAAACTGCTGAAAGGTACATACATATGTATATATTAACTTTAGTTTTAGAGGGCCATTTTCGATCCGTGCATAAATAAATGCAGGCATCTTGACACATATTTATCTATAGCGCTTTACCACAGATACAATATATCAATGGATTTAATATAATACGTGAAAATTATTCATACATGAATCAGGTTCATCCTAGATACATACTTCGATGGGATTCATAACCCTTATTATGATAGTGTTTGGCAAACATCAATTCTATTTCCATAATGTTTTCTTTGGCGCCATTTACAATGTACTCACACCTTTTTATTGTTATTATGTTTCGAGTTAAGATCATCTGATCGCAACCCTATAAATAGATCGTGGCGATTTTGTAAGTATTTCATTAGGTGCCAAAAGATCATATTGTGAATGTAAACATATTGTAAATTGTTTGTGCGAAATCTCAAATGAAGTACACGGGGTATAGGGTGTGTTGTTTTTGTAATTTATGTAGAGAGTCCTAAGCAAATATGTTCGGTAACCATATAAGAAATAAGGAGTGGTGCTATCTTAGATAATTAATGCAAGAGTATCAGTTGTTTGTTTTTTAATCTGTCACATGCGAACCGTCAGATCACACACACGCGCGCACGCACACACAAGCATACGCACTCGCGCGTACACCTAGGCACGCACGCACTTACACACACACATACATATATACATATAGGAACACGTTGCATACATTTTTTATCAATCTTTTTATTGTTTCATCATCATCAGCCTATCTTAGTCCATCGCTGGACATAGGCGTCCCCGAAAAGAGGGTTTATGCCCGTAATGTCCACGCTGGGCATGCGGGTTGATTTATTTTTTATGAGAGGGCAACATAGT